>JAXGGA010015730.1:0-28371 GCA_038373865.1 Uloborus plumipes
TTTCGGTCTTCAATTTCGAAAAAATTCCAGATCAGAGCCCCGAATCCCATACCAATTCTTATAGTATCATCGAAGACCATCCAAAATTGTCTTTTTTGAACTTTAAAGTCGAAAAACTACTGAAGAAGAGTCCCTCAAGGGAGGGGCGATCGCCCCCATCGCCCCTCCCTTGTATCCGCGCCTGGCTAATATCGATAGATGGCTTCTTGGAAAAGAACAAAAATCAATGTTGGCTTGCATGAAAAGACAATTTATATTATTTTTTTACTCTTTTATTTTTCTTTTAAATTTATTTATTTTATTTTTTATTTTTTTTATTTTAATTTACTTATTACTCTTTTATTTTATAACTATGCTCTAGATCAGTGGTTGGAAAAACTACATATTTTTCGTAGCGAACTACAACTACAACTACTTTCTTATAAATGTAGTTAACTACAGCTACAACTACTTTTTTTTAAATGTAGCGAGCTACACTACTTCTGAAATGTAGTTGCTACTTCGCTACTTTTTAAAAAATAAATAAATAACAAGAATACACCGTTTGAGGATCGACCGAAAAAATTCGAAAAGTGGTTTAGATTAAAAAATTACCTTATTCAAACATGGAATAAAAATAGGAATTGTCTTTGAATTTATTTGTTACTTTTCCTTTTTGTTCCTTTTTTTTTTTGCTAAAATTTGTTCTTTTTAGATTTTTTTTTACAATTTTTACGAATATTCGCCACAAGAAAAACCTTGGTTTTTTCCCTCGTTCTCTTTTAAATTTTGTTCATTTATTTGTTTATTTTTTTAGTTTAAAAGTAGTTTTCAGAAATCGCTACTAACTACTATATTTTTGTATCGCGCTACTCACTACTCTACTTTTTTTAAAAAGTAGTGCGCTACACTACAAACTACTAAAAAATGTAGCTACTACAGTAGTTTCGCTACTTGTAGCGCGCTACATCCGACCACTGCTCTAGATTTAGACTTTTTAATAATATAATGTAATAAAATCAAATTTTCATTTTTGACCAGAAATCTGAAAATTACTGTGGCAGTCAACGTGTTAAGCAATATAAAAAAAAGAGTTAGAAAAGATTTACGTTTCTAAGTTTCTTTTTCTCGAGGAAAGAAATAATTGAATAGAAAATGATTTCTGTTCCAGCGAAGTGAAAAACAATTACTGCCCCAGGTGAGGATCGAACTCACAACCTCGGCATTTCTCACGAATACTGTATTATAAGTACCGCGCGCTAACCAATTGCGCCACTGGGGCCTGCCGCGTGCAGAGTTATATATATCGAAAAGGGTTGAGTTAACTTATTAAAAAAAAAAAAAAATCTGGTATGGACCCCAGACCAGAATAACCCTATGGGTAAATATTCTAAAAATATGACTGACTAACAAAAATGTGAGGTTTTTCATAATTATCTCTGGAAATCTAAAAGTTAAACTTGTGCTCCAATGCATTTTTTAGTGATAGATTACTCCTTAAGTAGTTCATTTTTGCACTTAAATAATTATTTTTACTTTACACATAATTTATACATTAAAAAAAATCATCGTTTTTATTCAAAATCTTGAAACCTCTAGGTAATCCCGGCAGACCTAAATAATTTTCAATTTCAACGTTTTTTTTTTTTTTTTTGGTTACTATGAATATAGTGACAACTTTTTATCCACTTGAAATTTTGAATTGAAAAAATAAATTGCGACACACCTTATTTAGTAATCATGAATGAGTTACTACACTCTACAAAGAACTACGGAGAGAAATAATTAACAACTACCAAAAGACTTTTCTAAATAACTTTTTTTAAAATGAAAGCTGAGTTAATTCATGGGCTCTTTAGGCACGTTATGCACATGTATAGAAATAAATACACATGAAACTAATCATTTGTTTATTTCTCACTAGAATGAAGGCTTTTTTCAGCAATGACAAATTGCTACATGTTTTGTTTTCTGACCCCGGACGTCGTGTACTCCGTCTTTCAAATTGGCAGTCTGCCAACGTTACTCATCAACCGTCCCCTGCTCTGCCAACGTAGCGCCCAAGTCTTCGCCATAGAGGGCAAGATGGCGAACCCAAAGCTGCTCAGCCTGTTCACCTGCTCCCGCTGGTGCAATGAGCTGGTGTTCATCATGAAAAGACCCCTAAAGATACAATGCGACTAGCTCCCAAATCCGTATATCTGCGCTATTCATATTCAGTTCTTTTAATGATGCACTGACAACGTTATAAATTGAAACAAAACTTAAAGCATTAATCTATAGCCCATTTCTCCTTCTTCGAATGATATCATCTCTCTTAAAAGAAAAAGAAAATAACAGCCAAAAATATCCCACCGTGTATTTAAGGAGAATTCCTTTGCATGATCGGGAAGTTTCGTGCGGATTCACGATTCACCTCGCTATCCCGATACACTAAAGGCGGATCCAGAAAATTTTCAAGGGAGGGGCGATGGATCTTTCTTACTCACTTTTTGCTATGCATTCTGGTTTTCAAATATCGATCACAAAGGATTCGGACTTCAATCCCAAAACATTTCCGAAAAAAGCCCCATTCCATCTTCGCCAACTTCATTAAAAGTGCTTTTTTAGAACTTCAAAATAGTAAAATTACAGGGGAAGAGTCCCTCAGGGAGGGGCGATCGCCCCATCGCCTCTCCATTGTATCCGCCTCTGCGATATACACACTGTTTTACGGTAAAATTTGGTTCAACTTTTTGAACATATAATGAACTTCCTCGCGTGGGACAATTAAATATTTTTCTAAAATTCGAATAAGACTTTTTGTTATTTATGCGGGACGGAAAGAGCAACTGTTTATAAACTTTAAATTTTTAATTTCTAAAAGCAAGCTTTTTCGATAGACTTTATTGGTCTAATGAATTTGTTCATGTCTGCATGTCTTCATAAGTGACATGCCTATTTCGCAAGCTGTGATAAATATTTGTATGTGATATGTTGGTTTTTAGAATAACAGCATTTGTATGTCTGCTGCTTTAACACAAAGTTGTCAAGCATTTCTATTCATAGATGGCAGCACAAACTACTGTTGTTTGAAAGAAATTTTCATCAAAAGATTAGATTGGGAGAAAATACCGTGTTTGGAAGGGAGAAAACAACCAAAAAAACTCGAAAATTACGATATTTAAAGAATCTTTCTGAAGACATGTAGCACTGCATGCTCTCCAAAATTAAGAGGAATAATCCGCCATTTTCTACCTGCTAAGCTGTTACCTGTTGATTTATAAAGATATAGGCAGGCCAGTGCTTAAAATTTGGTGAAGGAATGGGGTTGGAAAGTTTTTCCTCATTTCCCTCATTTTCAGGAAAACAAAGCAGTGGGTCAATTCAATTTTGTTTCATGGCCACAATTAATTGTGCAGCCTGGAGCGGGAGGAGGGTGCAGGAGCCCCCCGAAGGGAGGCCACCGGGACCTCCCAAACATATTCTTCATTCGTCAAATTCGGACAACGATTCGGCATATTCAGTGATTGTATTGAAATTTTTTTGCTATATATATATATATATATATATATATATATATATATATATATATATATATATATATATTGTGCGTGCGCTGCAATCTTTCCTTTTTTTGTTATGCATTTGTTATCTTTGAAAATGAGAAGATCGATTAAACATATCTCATTCTTTTATTGATGTCATTTACCATAAACTAAACCGTTTTTTTCCTTGACGCCTTTCGGTGAATTCCATAGTGTGTGTAGCATGACCCCAGACAAGACGGATAATATATAGTGAAAATGCTGCAATGCATAAATGTTGCACTTTGAACGCAAAGAACTCTAATATTATGTGCGGCGACTTCAGTTTTGTTTTTTGCTTTACTAGCAGATTTTCTCATTTCTCGTACTGAAAAATATTATCTGCTTAGCTTCATTTATTTAGTTCCATTTCTTGACTTTCTTCACTACGAAAAGAATCGACCGTCGAACTAGTTCAATATTGTTTTTCGTTTTAATTATAGTACTGAAATACATCTATCTGTTTTACTTAATTTATTGATTTTGCTTGCAATGAAGAGAATTCGTAAACGATATAAAGTTGAGTGTTTAATTTGTGGAAGTACTTTTGATGACGATTATAAACGAAAACATGAGGAACTTTGCCACGGTGGAAGACATATCTCCGTGAAACTTGCTGGAGCTCCAAAAAATCCATTTGATGCTGCAAGAAAGAAAATAAAGACTGCTTCAAGCAGCGAATTATCGCCATTAACGGTTAGTTTTAAATTGATCTTTTTTTCTTCCTCTTTTAATTTGTTTCAATGCATTTTTTTTACTCACTGATTTAAATCAATGGCCATAGGACTCCCACACTTGAGAGCCTGTCGCAATACATTTTGGGAGCCCCTTGTTTAACGTGAACATTTTTTCATGTGCAGTTTAAATTCCTTTCCGGGCTCTTATGTCACAGTTGCGACATGTGTGACTTGGTAAATCCGCCACCGACCTCAATAATTAGAAACAAATTAATTTCTTCGTTAAAGGTCGTCATGCCTTTGGAAAAAATTGTGTAAAAATTTTAGCCATAAATTAATTTTAATCTTTGTTCAAATTATTTTTCAGACATTATGCTTTTTTCTTAGAATTTAATAAAATTAGTTTTCATCATTTTCAATAAATTATGCATGTAATATATGAAGAAATTGTGTTGAAAAAAAATCCCGTTATAATTTCGTTGATTCGCCATTGAAAAATAAGCTACTAATAGTGTATTTTCTGTGTAATTGTGTGTGTGTAACTTAACCTTTTTCGGCTAGCAACTGATTCGCGTCAGTGGCGCAGCCATAAGTAAAAAAAAATCAAAAATGAAATATTCGTTTTGCATACATAATTTCGGTGATATCCGCAGTGCCATCGCCCCCAGGGGATAGTAGGGGATTAGAAGCTGCCACTATTGTTCACCTGGCTGTAGGGGCAATGGGTTGAGGTGGCTGAAGACTTGGAATACTGAGCCTTATCTTTCTTTGTGTCAATAGAAGGTAGTGAAAAAGTAAAGTTGGCGAGATCTGGCGACTTAAAACTCGAACCCCTTAAGGGGTTACAGTACCTTTCTAACAAATTTCTTTAATTTAAGTGAAAGAGTTAATTCTTTGAAATATTTGTTTCTGCACTTGTTTAAAAATCAATAATTTATTTTCAAACATCAAAAATTTTGAAAACTTTTTTTGAAAATTTGAAAAATGTAAGAAAATTTCAGTTTTTTTAAAACCCTAAGGCTTTTTTGTTTTTGCACTAATTTCAAAATTTCTTTTTGCAAAATGATCACAAGGAAAACCTCAACAAATCTGTGCATTCAATTTCTTATATTTTGATTAGAAAATATTTTGTGACCTTTTATGTAAAAAAATCTTAGAAAATTTTGTTCTTCGAGGTTTAACAAACTCTAAAAATTTTTTTAATTTATAAAACGCTTATTCAATGCACAGTTTTGTTAAATATATTATCCTGAGTGCAAAAAATATTGCTTTAAAGTTATATCTTTAATAGAAAAAATTCCTTAGCATTTCTAGTAACATAGAAACACTAAAAACTGATCACCGAGAAAAAGCACTTTAAAGTTTGGCTTTTCCATTAGAACACATAGCATGCATGCCCTAAAGTCACTCATAACTTTTTAAATAATTTAGCTAGAACAATGCTGTTTTTTTCTGAGTATTTTAAATAACTTTTACTTTTGAAATAAGCAATAAAAATTTTTTTGGTCTTTTGGTCATTTTTGAGGTACTGTAACCCCTTAAATAATACAGGGTTGCTTTCCTAACTAAGTAAAAATGACAAATGTGGGTTCTGTGATCGTTTAACACGTTTTACAAAATGGCTACTCCAAGTCGTTCGCAATTTACGATATTAAAATCTCAACGTGGAGGAGATCTCTTAAATTTTAATAATTACCTCTATCATTATCAAAAGACAAAATTAGATGGAGAATCGATATAGCTGTGCCGCAACAGAAAAACAAAAAAATGTGCCATCGTAAACCAAAAAGCTACGGGCCATCATATCAAAATATTCTTTTTATCTCACTTTTTGAAAATGGTATTCCTTGATGGTTCCCCCATCAATGGACTTTTCCATCCATGGACTTTTTTGCAAATATTCTAACATTAAAAGCTTTGGAAAAGCATGACTTCATAACCAATTGCAATAACTTGCCGTTGGAGATAGACAATGTGAATGGAACTGATTTATACACAGAGTTAAAGTTCATATAAAATTAATCTCAGAAACTTTAATTTCAATACTAGATACACTTAAATATTTGTTTAGGAAGTTTCCAAAATGCTTTACTAAATGTTATCATTGCTTTACGAATTTTACTAACTTCTAGTTACAGTTGTAGGCAGAACCTTCATTCTAAGAGCTTAAATTAATTAAAGCGTATTTAAGATCAATTGCGACTAATGTCCGTCTTAGGGCTCTAGCACTAACATCGATTGAAAATGATATATGTATTTCTTTAAATTTTTCAGAATGTTTTTTAGAATTTTTTTTTCCTCTTTTTTTTTTTTTTTGTCTTTATTTTTTCAAAAACAATGTTTCTGGTAATTTTTGTGATGCCGAAGTCTTTATTTTTTACTAAATTCACATAATATAGCAATTTTATAATAAACTGTTAAAACAATTAGCGATTTTTATGTGCTGGGATTGTTGCGGCACGTTCGCCCTCCTTAATCTACTGGCGTAAAAATTGAATCAGTTTTTGTACCCTCTAAGGTCTACCTGTGGATCATTTTTTTCTTTTCGTTCATTACTTCTCGAGCAGTCACATTTAATGAGAAAAAAGTTCCATTGCTCCACCCCGTTTGAAATGTTCACACACCAATTGAACCAGCACCTGTACCCGCTAGGGCCTACCTGTGGACAAATTTTTATTTGATTCCGCCTGTTACCTGCTGAGATATAGCAGTCACCCAAGTGCAGAAAACGTTCCATTGCGCCACCCCAATTGGAGGAAATCGCTAACCATGCTGTAGTACACCAGTTCACGTGGGGTCATTATAACTGCTTATCTTATTATAACTGCTACGTCTAGGTTAGGGTATTAGATTAATTGGTGGGATAAGCTTTTTAATTTAAGCCAATACCAAAATAAATAATAGCAACTATAAACTTAATCGTTAATAAAATAAAGAAGCTAATTTCGGGGCTTAATTTATGCAAGTGTTGAATTGTTAAAAAACTTTTTGAAACTTTAAAAATAATCCAGTAAATATTATCACAGTAACTTTTAACCCTCCCCGCCCAATAATTTTCTTGATTCAAGTCAGGGGCGGCAAATAAGGGGGGCAAGAGGGGGCGGTCGCACCCCCAAATATTTTTCTCAGAATGCTAAGAAAACGGGCAAATTCAATTTATGTATATGGGCGATTCTCTGTAAACTGGTAATTGGCTGTCCGGACTGAGTATTTTAAAAATAATAAAGTGTAATAAAGTAATTATTGCTCTTAATACAAGTAAAGTATTAATAATTTGTAGCCCAATTGTATTTGGAGTGATAACAATTTAATTTTTTTTTCTAGAAATTACCTAAGCGCCAAAAACACATTCCCCTGGCTGTCCCAATCCCATAGTCTAACTGTTAAAGATAGTATTTCAAAAAACCTATTAACACTACATAAATTTGGCAATTAATATTCAAAAATAGAATAATGAAGCTATATTTTTCTTATGAAATAAGGTATAAATATGTATTTCTAAAACTTAAAATTGTCGTGTAACTTCTGTCCGGAGTTTTTTCAAACAGTCCCCTGCAACAAATTCAAAGCTGTAATATGAAAAATCTATAACTTTTGCAAATTCTTTTTGGCATGAAGTTTAAAGTAATCAGTGTGAATTTGCCGAAATCGCCGAGAACGGTGTTGAAACGCTACTTTGCTTAGTTTGAGAGCCACATTTGTGATGAAAGTATGCATCAGGGTCGTTGCGGAAACAGTCCTCTGGGAAGTGATTTTATTAATGTCAATTCATTTAATTATAAAACATATTAGTTATTATGTCCACGATTTGTGCCTAAATTTATATGTAGTCTCGTAACTAATTATGTTCCAATAGTTTTGCAGATATTACGCAACAAAGAGCAAAAACACAGTCACCTGGCACAGTCCCCTGCCTAGTTATACTAGGCGGGGGACTTACCCCCTATCATGATCATGATTTATCAGAAAAACACAAACTTCAATTGGCCCTCTTTCAAACCAAAGTAATAGATTCATTTTCTGAGCAATAGTATTATAATTATACGAACATTTCAAAAAACCGTGCCCGGACAGATTTTGTGTGAAAAATGACGAGTTTACAGAGAATCGCCCATAACACAAATCAAAGATCACGTGCAAAAGGAACTAAAAATCTTGTCACAATTTTCAACAAAATTGATAAAACTCATCCTTAAACATATTCTCAAGATTGTTTCTAACAAAAGGAATCTGAAAAATATGCTCTACACGGGACAAGAAAGGATTTTCAACTTTAGTTGTTTGGAAAATAGCACAAGACACTGGAAATCGATAGAAAAAAACTCTTCTTTTTTACTCCAAACATTGCAGATTAAAACTTGGCTAAAACTTAAGAACTAATTTCCCTTTCAGACATTTTGCGTGATAACTGATTGCAAAATAATTTTAAAGTTTAGTCATAAAATTAAATTTTTTACTAACTCCAATTTTTCTTAATAATAAATACAATTTAAGACATCGTTCTTTTAACCAATAGGTATTTTTTTCCACACTGAGGAATTTCATATTTAACAAACTTGCCTCCTCAAACGAAATGTTGAAATGCCGCCCCTGATTCAAGTCATCAATTCAAAAACCGTTTCTTAAAGCTTTTTTGCTCCATTGGTAAAAAAATAACTTCAGAACTTCACCTTCTTGATTCATATATCATTTGCTTCATAACCTTTATTTTTTTCAATATTAGTTAATGTCTTAGTTTGATCTAAGTTTTTTCTTTAGTCTAGCACACATTTAAAATAAATGTTATTTAAATTCCGTATACAAACTACAGGACTTAATGCATATGCAAAAAAATTTTTGTACAATTTTCACCTAAATTTTCATTTTACCCACCCTCAAAAGTACATTCAGCTGTATTTCTGCTCATCTGCAAGTGAATGTGTACCACTCAATGTATGGGCAGCCGAAATATCCATTTTGAAAATCACCGAGTGAAGTAATGTGAGTTTTCTCGAGAAGTCTGTATGTATACGTTAGTATGTGTGTAAGTTGTGTATTTCAAAAACTATATACTGTAGAAGGTTAAAGTTTTGTGTACAAGGTATGTGCAGTATCTTGTTATGCTCCTCCTTTTGGCAGCTGGGAGATATATTCTCAAAATGACAATAAAAATGAGTTGCTGAATTCTTCGTTCATGCGATGTAATGGCGTACGGTTCAAAACAATTAAAATGTTACAGCTTACTCAATTTTGATGGTACAGAAAAAATAATGGTATTTTTGTAATCAGTAAAGCATTTCCAACTGTATATGATATAGGGGGAGGGGGGTTGAATTTGAAATTTAAAAAGCGTCGTCTTTCGTAGGTCTTTCTAATTTTTTTTGCGATGTTCTTCTGGTGATTGTGATTATCACTGTGGTTCACCATGTTATTCCCTATTAATGTTATTCTTGCTGTGCACAAACGGTTTGTGCACTTCCAATGAGACGTATCATTTTTTACGTGAATGTATTCGGAACATATAATCTTTGCATACTAATAGTTTTCCTCCTCTTTCTGAATCAACAAAACCGAACTCGATTTTAGTGCTGGCTGCACTTGCAGTATGGAAGAAAGATATCAAAAATGACCAGCACGTGGTAGGGCAGGGGAAAGGTTAACCAGGGGAAATTCCTAAGTTTCCCTATCTTGCTCTCTCCTCCTTTCGATTGACACTAATCCTCTCCGGAAGGCGTGCTCACTCGTCAAGTTTATGCTTGAATAGAGGTGTGGGCCAATTACTGGGGACACCTTATCGCTTACTTGGCGAACAGCAATAATTTTCCCTACTGTAGTGGCCAAAAATGGCGGACAACTAGTCTTGCTTCTCAAATTGTGATCCGGAAGTACAAATTAACAGGTGGTCATTGTTAAGATGGACACAATGGTTTTGGGGTTGCCAAGCGATGGCAGTTAGGATTACACCATTTCGGACCATAGCCCCTCTACTAACAAGTATCTCCCCGTGTAAATGCTCCTACATAAGGGGAGCTGACTTGTCCTATGTTTTAGTTCTTAAAAGGAGCGGGTGGTCTTACTGGTATGTGTTCGAAGACCGCGTTGAAGAAAACTGAGATTGCAGTAAAGCGTTGAAGGAAGATAGGGTTATTAACAAGAAATACACCGTGTGTATATATATATATATATATATATATATATATATATATATATATTAATTAGAAGTATAAAAATTTGCGAAAAAATTTTTGCGAAAAAATCTTGTTAAAAACAGAACAAAAAGAGCAAATTCCCAAAAGACCCTGGGGCCTTCATCAGGGGGACTCCCCTAGGGTAGGGAAAAGTGGAGTGAGCTGTTTCTAGCAAGTTGCAGGCAAAACGCCTAAAAAGATGCAACTTTTAGCCCCCGACATCTCACAAACAAGCATTAGGTCACTAGAAGTCCAATTCATTTATGCATGTTTTCTCTCATGTTTATGCATAAATGAATTTTACTTCTAGTGACCTAGATCGCTTCTCCATCTAGATCGCTTCTCCATCAGAATATTATATGGTTCCAGGTCATCATTTTTTCAAATATCGATTTCATAATTCATAAAAAATTCAAAATTTTATCTGAGAAGAAGTTAATGACGTTTTTATTGCTGGGTTGGTTCATACTTTGATATAAAAAAACAAACTTTGCCGTACCTATCGTGGTTTAGGTATTATGTCTAAGTATCAAAAATATTTTTAACATTACGGGACGGTTTTTCACAAGAATACCAAATTTCGCAAGAAATGATTATCTTTCCTTTTCCGTTGTTACCATGTCCTCTAGAAAACAAGTACATATATTTTAACTGAAAATGTGCTTTCTGACCAGTGAAGTTCGTTTCAATATGTCGGAAATCAGAGTTGGGTGGGGGTGGGGTAATTTTTAATTTTGTCTTAGCACTAGTAACTGTTGGCTTCTGTGTCGTACAATGCTTTTGCAGTTCTGTTGCTTTCTCGGCATTACTTAATATCCTGTCACGAAGTCAGATCTCGTCCATTAAGCGGTTTTATTAACCACCAGTTTTAATCTTTTACAATGTTATTTATACCAGTTCGAGACTTTTCATTGTGTGAACTTTGAAAAAAAAAAGCATGTCATGACCAGATGCCCGATTCGGATATCGTCTCGTGTATCACAGTTGTAGCTATGTTCCCTGCTATTGTTTCAATTTGCACAGTCGTATATGGTCCGTAAAAATGGTTCTTTTAGCATATCCAAGAAACTACTGTATATAATGAGCTCCCATTTTGGATTCTAATTTGAAACCACTTTTCTAATTTGAAACCACTTCTAGATCGCTTCTCCATCAGAATATTATATGGTTCCAGGCAAGGAGATTAAAGAGGAGGAGCTGAATCTCTGCTATCTCAAAGTGGCAACGAATTCTCACCCGCCGCCAGAGGACGCTAGCTGAAACGCTCCCTATCTCCGACGGGAATCAATGTAAATGATACTGAATCTGTCATCTTTTTAAATGCTGCTATGGGGAAGAAAAAAAAATTTTTTTCAACAGGATTTTGGTGTAAATCTTCGATTGACATTATGAATTAAATATGAATTTCATCCCATGAAAATAGGTGCCGTATTCTTTGAGAAATAGGTTTAATCGAATGCACTTACCAACTTGCCAAATCTGACAGAATCTGTCATTTTAAAAGACTGCTGTTGGCAAGAATATTTTTTTTTAATTGGAATTTTGCTCAAACCATCGATTAACATTATGAACTAAATATATTTAATAAATATATTTAAATTAATAATTATTTTGTCTACTAATGATATTTAATTAATAACAAAATTAAATTCTGACATAATTAATTTTTTGCCTCATGCTTAATTTATCAACAATTTAGAGAACTGATTCTCAGCAAAAATTATATCGTACAATGCAAAGAAAATGTCACATACAGTCGCATATATGTCAAATTTGGCAAGTAGCTAGATGCCGTCGATTAAACATCTTTCTTAAAAAATACGGCAAAATTTCAGTGGGGTGGATCAAAGTCATATTTAGTTCATAATGTTAATCGATGGTTTGCACCAAAATCCAGTTGAAAAATTTTTTTTTTCTTCCCCATAGCAGCATTTAAAAAGATGACAGATTCAGTATCATTTACATTGATTCCCGTAGGAGATAGGGAGCGTTTCAGCTAGCGTCCTCTGGCGGCGGGTAAGAATTCGTTGCCACTTTCAAACTAGCGCATCCGTAGAACATTTCTCTCCTTCTTTCTACTCCGTGGTTCCAGGTCATCATTTTTTCAAATATCGATTTCATAATTCATAAAAAAATTCAAAATTTTATCTGAGAAGAAGTTAATGACGTTTTTATTGTTGGGTTGGTTCATACTTTGATATAAAAAAACAAACTTTGCCGTACCTATCGTGATTTAGGTATTATATGCCTAGATATCAAAAATATTTTTAACATTACGGGACGGTTTTTAGCCTACTTTCCCGTTAAAAATAAAAGAAAGACGAAAAAAGTATTAAAAGTAGCTTAATGCATCTAAAAAATATCGCCAAGTTAAAAAAATAAAGAGGTAAAAGGGTCATTCCACGTCAAATCGCCTAAGGCTATGTGCCGTCATGTCTCGGATTTTGTTCAATATTTTTTTACGAATAGATACCTACGAGATAAGTTCAAATTAATTTTTTTAGATTTTTTGAATAAAAATTTAGGGTTGTAGAATTTTTTGAAATTTTGATTTTTTCAGAATTTTTGCATTCTTATTTTTGGTATGCATTTTGAAAAAGCTCCATTATTTCCTCATTTTTCATTCAATTAAGCCAGTTTATGTATTATTTTAAAGCTAATTATTTTCTCCTTCAATATTAGCTACAAAAATGAGATTGTGAAAAATAGAATTTTGCCAACGGTTCTCAAAAGTCCGAATTTGTGTTTTTTCAATTGGTATGTTCAGTAGGTCATATCTCTGGAGTGACTTTTTCTCCGCACTTTTTTTTTTCAGTTATGTCAACATCATATACTTTTTATGTAAAAAAAATTAGGGTGTTTTTTGTTGTTTTGGAATAAAAAAAATCAAACGTGTTTTTTCAGTTGGTATGATCAATAGGTCATATCTCTGGACTACCAACTATAAGAAATGCACCATTTTTTTTTCTGCCATGACAACATCATACCCTTTTTATGTATAAAAAATTAGGAGAGTGTTTTTTGTTGTTTTGTAATAAAAAAATCAAATGTGTTTTTTTAGTTTGTATGATCAATAGGTCATATCTCCGGAAAACCAAATAAGAACTATGCTATTTTTTTCTGTCATGACAATATAATTTCCTTTTTATGTATAAAAAATTAGAAGAGTGCTTTCAGCTGTTTTGGGAGAAAAAAATCAAATGTGTTTTTTCAGTTGGTATGATCAATAGGTCATATCTCCTGACTACCAAATAAAAACTATGCTTTTTTTTTTTGATTGCGAAAACATTATACTCTTTTTATGTTCAAAAAATTAGAAAAAAGTTTTTTGTTATTTTGAAATAAAAATATAAGATTCTTTTTTCAAAAAAATTACTTTAAAATCAACTTTTGAAACTTAAATTTGCGATTCACTTAGCATCACACGTCCTAAGCAGATGAAAATGTATCCTATTTATTACATTGAAATACTTGATGGTTATTTTTATATTGTTCTATATTGCTTGCATGCTTTGGTAGATAAAAGTCACTGTATAATTATTTTACTCTTCAGTAATTATTTGCTAGCCACTCCATCAACCGATAGGAATAACGATAAAGTAAACTGGAATGTCTTTAAATATACTTTCATTCATGGTTTGACAAAAAAAGACTCGCGAGTTCTTGGTGGTTGGAAGAATTTTATATTTGATTTCCATTATTCTGAAATCTACGTAACATTTTTAATTTGTTATCAAATGAAAGCATAAAACATTCATGAATAACAATCTCTTCCTGTACGATGTTCCGACAGTGGCAACAAAAGATTTTTCAGACACACAAACCTTCTTCACTAATATATTCTTCGTGTCTAATGGCTTGAAGAAGTGATTCTCTCTGCTGCTTACTATTCCTAAGGCTCTTTCATATCTTTGCTTTATAACATATTCATTTGCAATCACTTCCGCTGCTGTAGTGAAAAACATCTGTATCCCCTTTATGTTTTGAGAGGCAAATTGAAATAGATCATGTGCATTTAAAATCTGTCCTTCGACAGTTCTTTGAAGACTTGCTCTTAGCGCAAGCCGTTTTTTTGTGCCCCCTACTCCATCGCATGCATTTTTGCCATGACTCGTGGCAAAGAAATGCCATTCGGCTGCCATGTCGCGGTCTTCCTTGTGATAGCATAGGTTTTTTTTTTAATTTTACAGAGTTTTTAAACTTACCGAAGACTTGATTTTTAAAGAAATTCCTAATTTTCCCTCCCTAACCCACCTAATTTTTTATACATAAAAAGGGTATGATGTTGTCATGGCAGAAAAAAATATGGTGCAGTTCTTATAGTTGGTAGTCGGGAGATGTGACCTACTGATCATACCAACTGAAAAAACACGTTTGATTTTTTTATTCCATAACAGCAAAAAACACACTCCTAATTTTTTTACATAAAAAGTATATGATGTTGTCATAACTGGAAAAAAAAAATTGTGCAGTTCTTAGTTGGTACTCCGGAGATATGACCTACTGAACATACCAATTGAAAAATCACAAAATCCGACTTTAGAGGACCATTGGCAAAATTCTATTTTTCACAATCTCATTTTTGTCGCTAATATTGAAGGAGAAAATAATTATCTTTAAAATAATACATAAGCTGGCTAAATTGAATGAAAAATGAGGAAATTGTGAAGTTTTTTCAAATTGCATACCAAAAATAAGAAAGCAAAAATTCTGAAAAAATCAAAATTTCAAAAAATTCTACAACCCTAAATTTTTATTCAAAAAATCTAAAAAAATTAATTTGAACTTATCTCGTAGGTATCTACCCGTAAAAAAATTGAACAAAATCCGAGGCATGACGGCACATAGCCTTGACGTGGAACGGCCCAAAAATGAATATTCAGTCAATCTCAATACATAAAATAAATGAAATCATTTTGCGAATTGTTTGCAACAAAACAATATTTTATATTCATTATGTTTCAATAAAGGTTACAACCATCGTCTGTGATTTCATTCTATTTCAACTGTTTGAGGACGATAAAAAAAAATGTTTCTATCTTTTCATGTCTGAGAAAATAAAAAGCTTCGCGCACATTCATAACTTTCGCTGTAGGTAGCAACAGAATGAACATGCGATACACCGAACAGAATGAACCTTTAGCGCTCACACTAGTTTGTTTTTCCACTTTTTTCTTGCGTTTCCTGTTATAATGTCTAACTGTCGCTAATGATTTGTGGGGGAAAAATTAAGTACCACTCTATTTCTCTACAATTCATGGCTGTTATCCATTTTGTTTGGGAGATCATCATGGGAAAGAGGAAATTGAGTCACAGATGAGAAAAATTTAGGGACTTTTACACTGATCGCAGGGCCGTCGCTAGCTGAAATATCTGGGGGGGTGTTGAGAATTTGGCGGCCCTGGGCTCATCATATAGGGGGGTGAGGGAGATAGCTTCCCCCGAGCTTTGAAATCTAATATTTTTTACAAAGGTAGAAGGTGGACGCAATTTTTGTTTTTTGATTTTTTTCTATAAAATTAGCATTTAGTATACCCCCTCCTCCAGCACATGAAAAAATTCAAAATGACAAGCCTAAGTGGCTACAAACAGCTTTTGAGTTTTTGAGCACATGCTTAAAACTTTAAATTAATAGGCAGAACTATTTACATAAACACCATATAAATCTTAAATTTCAAAAAATATTAATAAACAATAAATAATAATAATAAGCATTTATTTGTTAAAGCAGAGCAGATTGCCCTTTGGGCAATCTGCTCTGTGCCGGGCATATTTTAAACGATTCATGAGGTACCTTTTCCTTTTTCCCGTGTTTTGTGGTGATTGTCCCTTGAGCATTCATGCTATTAAGTTTTGTGGAAAACGCAGATAAAGTTCAACTGCCTAAAAATAATCTACTCCTTAGTTTTATAAAAATACATTCCACAAATTTTATTGTTAAAAAAAATAATAATTTAAAATTGACAGCGCCTGTGCTTCAATGTAGCCCATTTGCTTGCTAAACTGTCTAAATTTATGGCATCTGTAATATCTTTCTCACATGCCAGCAGTACTAGAGAGTCTAAACGCTCCTGGTCTCCCATTATACTCCTCAAAACATTTTTGATGAATTTCAGTTTACTGAAGGTTCTTTCATTGGTAGCAACTGTTACCGGAGAAGTAAATCCAAGCCGACAAGCGCAGTAAGCCAATGGAAGGGTGGACTTGAGCTTCTGTGCTTCAATCATTTTACTTCTAATAACGTTTCTACTCCATTTTCATTGCACTTACCAGATAAAATTTCCAATTCAGCTTGAAGTCCCAAAGGATCCATGTATAAATTAGAACTGGGGAAAAAATTAATGAATGCCTCTATATTGGTGGAACTCATTTGGACTCTGGAAAGCGATGGACTTAGAGGAGATGAAGCCTCTATTCCTCCTATTAAGTTCGCATTCATATTGTCTTTCGTCATAGTTAACAAATTGGCTAATAGAATTTTGAACTGCTGTCGAAAATATGGTTTAAAATCGATGCTCGCAGCGCATTTGTTTGTTTCCTTTTTCATCCGAAAAGAACGGACAATGAGTAGTTTTGCGTCGTTTGACTGCGATGTGATTTAGAAAAAAAATCTGGAGCATCACAGTAACTTTTAGGGACCTGCTCCACATCAGCGGAAAACGCTAGCGTAAAGCAGAAACGGAAAATGGATTAAATGGTGTTCCTGTGGAAAGTACCCGGATTTTCGGTTTCTGCCTTCGGTTTCGGTCGCGTTTTCCGCTGATGGGGAGCAGGGCCCGTACCGTGTGGCCGTGTGCACAATATTCACCAATATATGCGATTTTCATTTTGATGGTCTGAGGAGGTTGAAAGAGCCTCCTCAATGTGCCGCAGAGAGGGCAACCGCATTTAATTCTCTCCCCCCCCCTTTTTATTTCAGTACAATAAACTTTTATTATTATTATTATTATTTCTTCAAATTTACTACATAAAAAAATTCGTTCGGTCCCAACACACAGTGAAAAGTGATAAATTTTCTTTTTAATTATCTTCAGTTTAAACATTGCACTATCTTTCAATAATGGTATTTTGTGTGGTTTTCTTCAATTTAAATTTATTTAAAATATAAAATTTGGCGGCTCTCTGCATATATATATATATATATATATATTTTTTTTTTTAATTTTAAATATTGCATCGATCTTGTTGAATTATGCATACATAATTTGATTTATGTTTTATTAATGTAACTAATTTTAGTTACAGAGGTTCGCGTACCTTTTAAAGCTTTCGCACACATTAATACAGTACTTTTTTTTTTTTTTCGAAATTGGGCAGGGCGACCTATAGTTTCCCGTTTACATGACACCCTGAACGAGAAAATTTCGTATTTTTCACAACGAATATTTCTGTGAAGGAATCTTAACTATTTTTCGCGGCCCCAATTATTTATTTTTCATAAGTAATAATTGGGGCCGCGGAAAATACAGGACATTTTTAAAAAATCAGGTTTACTGATATTCTTAATAATGTTTTAATTATTCCGCTTCTCTTTTAAATTTCATTTAAAGTCCTGAAATATTTTTCTAAAATTTCATTTTAATAATAAAATAAAATCGGCGGCCCCTTTCTTCAGAAAAGTGAGGGGGTGTAGCACCCCCCCACACCCCCCCTTGCCGACGGCCCTGACTGATCGTTCTCACACTAATGGGAGATGATTTACTCCTCAGTAGACACTAGCCGGAAAGGGATTTGTTGCCGTGAGGGGAAATTCTGCAATCAGTCAGATTAGTGGCATGGGAACCTTATTTACCTTTAGAAATACGAAACTTCACAGTTACCATGTCTCAAACATCTTCTCTATCCAGCAATCAGGAGTACAGTTACTTAAAAAAAAAAAAAATCTGCACACACAAAGAACGCGCCTTATCACCATCGCCTGGCTGTCTACGCTGCAAAATTGAAAAAAAAAAAAAAAAAAAGTATAATATACTATAAAATAAGGTTTTGTTGATTGTACGAACATTTAAGCAATTCATGTACATATATCTTCAAGTTGATGAATTCCAGCTGTAATGGAAGGACATTTTATCCCCCCCCCCCAAAAAAATCGATGTACTTTAGCATAACCTGTGGCGTAGCTAGCACGGGTGAAAACCGGGTTGGACATTTGTGGTGTCACCCCCTCTCCCGCAAAAAAAAAAAAAAAAAACCTTTCGTACATATAAATTTTGTAGAATTTAAAAAAAAAAAAAAAAAAAAAAAAAAAAAAAAAAAAAAAAAACGTGCATACGGAATAGTAAGTTTCGTTCCGGGGAGAGGAGAACCACTAGGGGCAGAGGCGGTAGTTTGTAGTGTCATCCCTCCCCCTTCATTGTCAAAAAAATTAAATAAAAAATAAATCAGGGAAAATTTTTAAAATGTGTATGGAATTCTGCTTTCTAAGGCCTTATATAGGGCAAAAAGGGCTGCAAAAATATCAAGAAAAAAAAAGTCAAAAAAAAAAAAAAGAATTATACATATTTACAGCTAAGAAAATATATAACTTTTGGTAGGCTAAATATATTTTGAGAATAATTTTCCTAACTGAAGTAGTCTTTTTTAATAAATACTTAAATTCATTTAGGTGTCGCTCCAAAAGTATCTAAAATACTTACTTATAAATATATCAAACTGCAACTTCAGACAGTGGCACACCGATGGGGAGGGGCGGGGAGCGTCCGCCCTAGACCCCGTGTTGACATAAGTCCCAAAATTTTGCTCCTTTTTTAGCCTACTTTCCCGTTAAAAATAAAAGAAAGACGAAAAAAGTATTAAAAGTAGCTTAATGCATCGAAAAAATATCGCCAAGTCCAAAAAATATCGCCAAGTTAAAAAAAATATCGCCAAGTCCAGAAAATATCGCCAAGTTAAAAAAATAAAGAGGTAAAATGAATATCGAAAAATTAAAAATTTGAAAGTAGGGTATTGAGATGGGGAATTTGTGTGTCTGTCGGTCGGTCTGTCGGTCGGTCTGTCTGTCCCCCCCTAATAACTTTTGAATGAACATTCCGATTTGGACAAACTTTTTTTTGTTGGAAAGATCTCGGCAAGTACAGCTCATTCCCATATTTGATTTTTTGATTTGAACAATTTTTGGTTCAACTTTGAGCCGTTCAAATAACCGGTCCCGCGATACTAACTTTTTAATGAACAGTCCGATTTGAACAAACTTTTTTTTGTTGGAAAGAACTTTTCAAGGATACTTCATTCCCGTATTTACATTTCCGATTTGAACAATTTTTCGTTCAACATTGAACCGCTCAAGCAAGCTGTCACCCCTAATAACTTTTGAGTAAACAGTCCGAAAAAAAATGACTGACTGTGCAGACGATTTTTTGTTTATTTATTCATTTGTTTTATTGAATTTATTATTATTATTATTTTTTTTTTTGGCAGACGATTTTTTTTGTAACAAAAATGTTTCATTCACTAGGGCATTTTATTCTTTATTTATATTTAACAACTGGCAACGGATTAAAAGTGAAATTCGAGACATTTTATCAACGGACGAGTTTTTTTTTCTTTTTTTTTTCTTTCTTTGATAAAATGTGTTTTGATGTACTTTGTACTTTTAATTTTTTTTTGAAAACAATTGAGGAATTTTTCTACGGAAGAACTGTAACAGTTACATTCTTTAAAAGGTGCGACAAAACTTTATTTATTCATTTATTTACTTTTTATGTGTCTATTTCATCTGATGAGAGAGGTATATTTTGCTTTTAGAAATCAGCTTCAAGTGCTAAAAAGGTATGTTTGACATAATTTTTAGTCTTAGATAATCAAGAGAATAATGATCAGATGCTAGAATGCCGATGTCGATGTACGGGAAAGTAGGCTCGTTTAGTTCTTGACAGAACTTCTTGTTTTTCTTCCGATTTTTTCGCCCCCCTCCCCCCTCTTTATTATTTTTTTTCTAACAGACCTCTTTCAATGAATCAACAGTTGTCTATATACGTTATATTTTTTTAGAATGACCATGGGGGTGGGAAAGTAGAGTGGTCCTTAAAAAATGAACTTTTGAAATGTTTATGGGGCACCCTCCCATTTTAGTTCATTTCCTAAAATAAGACTTCCAGAAAAATTTCAGACTGATAAAATGATTTTTATGGGTCTCTACCGAGCTTCAAAGTTTTGAAAATTCAGCATTTTCTCGAAAATTCGGATAAATTTTTCTCGAGCTGGTAAATGCAATAAAAAAGCCAATACCAACTACTAAATAGCGGAAAGGATACATTTCCCTTTTACAAGGTCAGCCCGTATTCAGTTTCCATATTTAGATGGGCATAGATTCCATATTTAGTTTCCATATTTAGATGGATGGGAATTATGATAAAGAGCAGTTATTCGTATAAGTATTGACAATGCGTAAACGTAGCACGATAACACTACGAGGCAAAAAAAAAAATCAAAATCCTTTCTGACATTATTCCATTCGTATGAAACTGAGCCCCTGAATCCAAATATGACACTCGTTTTCCCCCTACACGACTACACGTACCAATTTTTGTAGAAGCGCCCCGCCCCCTTTGTTTTTTTTTTCTTTATTTTTCCTTAGTTTCTGAGTTGTTTTTTTTTTCAAAGGGAAAGGAGCATAATGTTAACCCCCAGCTTTTTTAGAGGTCACGAGGGACTCAAAATCCAAGATCATGAGCACCTGTAGCAAAAAAAGGGACTTAGGGGGCGGTGTATCACCTCAAAATATGCCAAAAATAACCAAAAATTTTTTTTTTTTTTTTTTTTTGTTGTTTTTTAAAAAGACGTTTTAAAAAAATTTCTGGTACAAAATCAGAGTATAGGATAGGACCCCCTCCTATGATAAATATTTACCTCTGATTTAACACCGAACAAAAAATTTTTTTTAACCTTTAAAAAAAAAAAAAAACAAGAATAAAAAGATCATTTTGGGGGATTTTTCATCATGCGCTATGTTTTAAAAATAATGTAAAATATGAAAAGCAAATTGTAATAGTTTTTTTTTCTTTTTTAGGCAGCCATAGTTGGATTGGAGAGCAAAAAGGTAATATTTGCCGGAGTAAGAAATAAATATTGCGTCATATGTGCAAGAGCTGAATCAAAGAGTTTGAAACCAGAGGAACACAAGTGTTACAGGAATTGGACGGGGAGCTCATCAGCAATGGAAGGTGATATAATTGTGGAAGGTTTTAAAAAAAGCGTTGAAATGCATGGCGTGAAGTATGCCAGATTTATAGGAGACGGCGATAGCAACGTTTACAAAAAAATTTTAGACTCAATGCCGTACGATAACTTGACAGTGGAAAAAATAGAGTGTAAAAATCACTTATTGAGAAATATGTGCAACAAACTCAAAGACCTGACTAGAAACGGCAAATTTGGCCATATAAATTTGAGAAAAATTATTGGAAGCCGTATCTTGAGATTGAGAACTGCTGTGACAATGGCCATCAAATACCGCAAGGAATCAAACGGAACACAGCATGAAAAAATAATGTCCCTTCGACAAGATATTATAAATGTGCCTCTCCATGTATTTGGAAAACATGACTCTTGCAATCCTTACTTCTGTCAGGATAAAAAAGATCCAGATTATATACCCGCACTGAAAGCTAGCGGTCTGCTTTGCAAACTACTTGATATTTTCAATACACTTGCGGATCACGCCAGAAGCTTGATTAAAGACGTTACCAGCAACAAAGTAGAGGAATTCAACAGCATTGTTTGTAAATTCATAGGAGGCAAGCGAGTAAACTATTGTTTAAAAAGGTCCTACCAAGCAAGATGTAGCGCAGCTGTTGTTTCTCACAATTCTAAAAGGTGATACCCCAAATGACCGAAATCTCAAAAGATCGAAAGATAAGCTTGTCAATCAAACAACTACCGAGATCCCTCCCTTCTACCCGAGGAGTCAGAAAGGAAGAGCCATACCGTCGCCATCTTTACCCACTATCTGAAGTTAATCGTTTGGCGATTCCTAAGTAACGGATAAATGCCTATCTATGGTACACGGTTGAAATGACGATGAGCAGGCTTTTTACTGGCCTCTTGCTGGGAGAAATTATTACATTTTCGTTCAGTTGGAATGGTAAGAGAAAAGATGTTGAACCAGTATGACGAAAAACTGATTTTGTTCATACTTGTTCGTATCTTGGTACGGTTTTGCTTCAGTGGAAGCTCGCAGATATTTTTTTGAATAAAATTTTACAATTGTATGATACAAAAAAATTGATATTTTTGTTCTTATAGTTTTCCATTGCACTAATATTTATCTGTTTTGCCCTTTTTTAAAAAATATTATGAAATAAGAAAATATCAGTTTTAATTTGCTTTTTTTATTATTATAATTAAAAAACTGTAGCTAGCTATATTTTAAAGAACAAAACAGACAATTTATTTCCGCTTGTGTACTAATAATATTTTAGATCCATTAGTTCTTTTTAATAAATAATAAAAATTCGTAATTGTTCTTGTTGCAATTTTACGGATGGATTCTCTTTTTGTCTTTGCGGGTGCATTTTAATTTTTTTTATTTATTATTACTATTTTGTTTTTAATCTGATACGAATGTTATTTTATTTAACGCTTTAAAAGATTCAATAGTATAGTTCATCACATTTTGGTGATAAATGTCTAAAAAGTGTAACAAATGTACTTTTTAAAATTAGAGTCAGTAATAGCATTACCATAGTTCGACAGATTGCCACGAACAAGGTGAAAAGTCACATCAGTAAAGGTGGACTAAAACTTCGTTAATTATTATTTATATATTCGAACATAAGAAACCATTATGTATCATAACTTTCTATTCTAACCAAACACAACCTTTAACTAAAGCAGTGGCGTAGCTAGCAAGGGTGTCACCCCAGGTGGTAAATTGTGGTAACCTCCCCCCCACCCCACACACACAGCACCAAAAAAAAAAATAATTAAATAAATAAAGAAAATAAAATAAAGAAAAAAGAAAAAAAAAAGTTTTCGCAAAAATCGAAATCCATACAACATTCATAAGCAACTTTTTAATATTTATGTCATCAGGAAAATGTAAGTTTATTTAACGTGCAGTAGCAGTGACTTATAATGAAATTCTACGCTAGCGAATTTACATTAAATGACAAATATGTAAAAGCTTTCTCGAAAAACTGGCACATTAGACGCATATTTGTGCTTAAAGGAAAACTTTGAGCCGGGGGTCCGAGGGTTACATACAAAAAGCGAGGGGAAAAAAATTCTCAACCCCCCCCCCCCCACACACACACAAAAAAAAGAAAGAAAATCGCCTTTCTCTTTTAAATGCTTTATATAAAAACGAAATTCATGTGCCATTAAGAAATTTAAAGTTAGCTAATGAGCTCATGTACGAAAGATAAATATAAATTAAGTCATTCCATATGAAACTTGCCTTTGAAGCTACATATGTTCCATTCTCCTTGATATCAATTTCTTCAATCGTTTCTTGATTTCTTCCTTTCAAAGAAATTTTAATATTTCTTCTGTACATGGAAGCAGTGGCATATCCAACGGGACGGATAAAAGTATCACCTCTTAAACTCAGAAGTTTACCTTTTTTGACTACTAGAAAGGATTGAAACCAACCATACTACCCTCTGAAATGTAATTATACTTCCATCCCAGCCCCGGTATTCAGGGGATTAGGGGGAAGGGGTCATCCCCCCCCCCAAATAAAAAACTTGGAACCGAATATTTCCCCATTCTATAAACGCTATGTTAAAGATCCCCGCTCAATCTAATATTCCATCAATTTTTGCTCATTATATAGATTTAATGAATTTCAGAGGCAGTATTTTATTTTATTGTATTGTTTTGTTTTCGTTTTCAAGAAACCGAATTTTCGATAACTCGAATCTTTTTCGCTTTTCCTGCAACTTCGACTTATCGAAGTTTCACTGTATTTACACATCAGAAGTGTGCGTAGTTTTACTGATTTTTGGTATTTAATAATTTACACTGAGTATACTCACTTTGCCCCTACCCCTCTTGCAAAAATTCAAAAAGACGGGCCTGATACCCTCCCCCCTCCGATTTATTATTGTTATTATTATTATTATTATTATTATTTTTTTGTAACTTTCACATCTCTCCCGGAGCACTGAATGTTTTCAGATATTTAGTATTATGCTTCTTTATATCACACTAGCTTATCATCCGGCGTTGCCCGGGTGCTTATTAAAAATGCTTGCAAAAATTTGAATTAAATATTTGTTGGAACCTCTTATTTTTCTGCATCATACAATATTTGTGCCAATGTTCCAAGGTAATTAGAACATGAATTATAATTGGTTTTTTAAGTTATTTCATGCTAAAATGAAATAATTGAGCCTTGACCCTTTATGTCCCAGATTAATTTAACAATGAATTTTTATACATATTTTTTAGCTGAAAATACATCAAACAACATACATACAAATAATACAAATTTCGAAAATTAGTAGGGCCTAAGACTCCCTACGCCTTAGGGCAGTGGCGTACTCAGGGGGTGGGCTGATAGGGCTGCAGCCCCCTCCGAAATTTTCAAAGCAAATTTTTAAAATGTAAGCTAAGTTTTTTTTTTTGAAATCCTGTAGTGAGAAAAGCTTTCAAAGCAGGTAATTAAGTATTGGACAAAATTAAAAGAAAGATTTTTTTTTTTTGACATGTCTATTTTACTATACGTCATGTTTATGATTATCCTATCCCATTTTGTTCATTTTGACTGCAAATCTGCCCTTTAGAAACGCCGATTAATGCTTTTCAGTCATCATCTAATTTTGTTAAATAAATTTCAGTAAATTGAATTGAAACCCAGTATTGGAAGCAATAGTAAACTAAACTGCAAAATTAACATTATTAGAATGTAAATTTGCCAAAATATTGCAAACAAGTATTTTAGCAACACCTCTTTCAATGAAGAATTTTTTTTTAATTTAATCCTATCATTCTCTCATCAAAGCGCTTTCTTCACAATAATTTTAATGATTTTTTAATGATGTATTTTTGTCGACTTAAATATTCATTGAAGCAGAAATTCGATACATTCTATATTTCATGAGGTGCTACCCCCCCCCCCCCCCCACTCTCAAAGAGTCTTGACTCAACCCCCCTGAAATGATTTGTCTGCGTACGCCACTGCCTCAGGGCCTCTAAGGAAACCGTTTCCGATTGCTGGTACCATCTGTTGGTCTCTCAGCAAAGTACAAGGAGTGGTACTTAACAAGGTTAGCACGATTCCAGCCATTTAAGATTCATAATACTAAATTAATGTAAGCGGGACTTTTCTGAGTCTCGTTAATTTGATTAAATTGATTATTCATTGTTAATCGTAATCTTTATTGGAAAATACTCCTATTTGAATGTGTTAAATTTTATCAATTTGTATGCTTAAAGGCTTATCTCTATTACTTTATTCAAAATCGAAAGAAAATGGCTGTTTTGAGACAAAAAATTTGAATTTTGAGCTTTTTGGGTATTTTAAAATTTCAAAACCTCGCCTATGTGAATTCTAGTGCATCTAGGAACCTCTGTGCCAAGTTTGATGAAAATCCAACGAAAACTGGATTTGCAAAGGAAACAAACATCTAAACAAAGATATATACAAATATACAGACATCCATTAATATATTATGTAAGGGAAAACCGCCTATATTGGACCACTGCTTAATTTGAACCTCGGGCCTAAAATTTAGTACATATATCTGTGCTATAATCTAACGGTATAAAGATAAAGCTTTAGGAATAAAATCTACGAGGATAAAGTTTTGCCAGTCTTCGGCCTGTGTTGCGAGAGTTATTACGGCGTCATTTGTGTTGAAAACATGCAAAATCTTATTTTGCGAACTTGTATCTAGTAGCCAGTTACCACCAGTGTCGGATTTAGAATTAACCAGGCCCGTCACAGGATGCTCGGGGGGGGGGGGGGTCAATCGCCCCCCACCCACTGGGTTTTGAGAAATTAATGCATTTACATACAAGTGAGCTCGGTTTTGTTGTTTTCCAATAAAATTACATTGTTTTTGCACCCTTTGACCCCCCACCTCTCCTGGAAAAACTTGAAGTGACGGCCCTGGAATTAGCGGATCCCTGAGTTTTTTTCCAGTATACTGCCATTAGTCCCGAATACATTTTCGGCAGCAGAACAGGACATTTTTCATTTTTTGTGTATTTCCCTGATTAAGCTTCCCGTGTTTTTCTCGTTTTTTAATGCTCTCGTTGAATTTTCTTGCTGTTCTATACATGCATATCAGAAGAGCGATGCAATGATCTCTTTTAAGTAGGGTGTACAGGGTTGGCAAGTTTTTGACAGTCCGAGGTTTTATCCGGTTTTAACCGTGGTTTTTACCGTCATGTCAAAAACCCCTTTTTGACATGGTTTTTGACATAATTGTCAAAAACCTAAATTTCTGTGCAAAACATGTTTAAATTTGATGTTGATAATCAAAATACATTTTCAAATGGATATTACAAATTCTGATTTCAGACACTGAAGTAAACTTTTGGAGTTTTAGGTTATTAAAATAAAGTGTAATAAGCAATCCTAAACATAATTGAAGGGCTCGGGAGTAAATAATGGTAACTAGCATTTTAAAAAATCAAACATATGGCTTTTGAATATGGCTCTATTGCTTCGAGAAATTACTGTAACAGGTTTTTTTATTTTAAAAATGAAGTGGGTGTTGTGTGTCTAGGGTATACTTAATAAATTTTTACAAGTGATTTTTTTTAATTTTAATTTGAAATAGTCCGATTTTAGAATTTGTCAGATACCATTATTTAGTCCCGAGCACCCCCCCCCCCCCAATTTGTACACTGAGTACTAATTAATTTAGTTTTACTTTTACTCAAAAGAAAAAAAAATCACTTTAAATTCTGATGTAAAGATTCTTAGATCTATAAAATAGCTAATTAATAGTTATTAAAACATTTAAACAAAACTACTTTAAAAACTAGATTTAACTTTTAATACTTTTAATTTTTTTCATGGCACAACAAGTTAATTTAAAAGAATACGAATTAATTTTCATTAAATTTATTAATTTAATTTTTATTAAACTTGATTGATAAGATAACTAATTGATAGCTATTAAAACATTTAAACAAAACTACTCTAAAATGTGGATTTAAGTTTTAATATTTGTAACTTTTTTTCACTCCATAACAAATTAATTAAAAAGAATGAATTAATTTTCATTAAATTTATTAATTTAATTTTTATTAAACTTGATTGATAAGATAACTAATTGATAGTTACATAAAAATTTAAACAAAACTAATTTAAAAGCTAGATTTAGGTTTTAATATTTAACTTTTTTCACACGGCAAAACAAGTTAGTTTAAAAGAATGAGAAATAATTTTCATTAAATTTATTAATTTAATGTTTATTAAACTTGATTGATAAGATGTGTAAATTTTTATTTAATATTTTTCAGGATGAGAAACTTTATATGTTTATAAAAAATCTCAATAACCACTGTATTTGAGTTTTAGACAGGTTTTTGACGTTTTCGACAGGTTTTCGACGTTTTTGTCAGGTTTTCGACGGGTTTTCGACATGTCATGTCAAAAACTGGTTTTTGACGTCAAAAACCCAACCCTGAGGGTGTAGATTGGTGATTATCCCTAATTTCGAGAAGGTCCGGGGGGGGGGGTCCCCGGGAATTTTTTTTAAAAATAAGCTAGAAATTCTGCATTTTGAGGCCTTGTATGAAGTAGTTGAGACTAAAAATGTGAGGAAAAACGAGGAAAACAAAAAACTCTTAACAATTTTACATTCGATCAAAATAAAAATGACTTGTGCTTTCACAATTCGCTGATCAACAAGAAATAAGAACAAGAGAGGAGAGGGAGAGGATAACAAATATTAAATTGAAAAGATTCAATAAGTTTTTAAAAAAAGAAGAAAAAAATGTATTGAAGACAATCATAAGTAAAAGCATAAGTATTCTTAAGTTTGTCATAGCTTTTAAGTTCAAACACGTTCTTGACAATGTACT
>JAXGGA010015731.1:0-28368 GCA_038373865.1 Uloborus plumipes
TTAATTTTTTGATTAAGAGCAAGAATCTGAGAAACTGTCACGCCTAGCATTATGGGGTGATTCATGACCTCTCAGATTTTCTCCCAAAAATTATCAAATGTTTATTACCTTATTGAAAGACCAAATCCAGAATGTTTTGCTCTAAAGTTGAGTTGTTTAGTTTTTATGGACCCCTAAAGTTGAAAGTGCGACATCAAAAATTAAGCGGATTTTCAAGACATGGAAGTTACTGTGAGCCAAAACTCTTAACAGGAACGGTTGAACTCCAATTTTCTTTTTGTATATGGAATATAGAAGGTTGAAACTTTACAAAATGAATGTTAAATTTGAGGTAAGTTGTTGCCGTAAGGTCAGTGAAGGCCCTCAAAACAAGGCATTTTTGACGTTTTTTAGCGTTTTTGAGGTCCAAAAACAGCTTGTACATTTCAGTTGGCACGGCAAAAGTGGTATCGTTTGAAAGACCAGTGTAAGCACTTTAAAATAATGTATAAATAACCGAGGAAAGTTTAACGTACTTTTAGTTGCGTAAGGCCGAAATATGAAAAATGTCATATTTTACCGATATTCAAACGGTCATAACTTCCTCTGCCAACAACATATTGAAATATTTTCTTTGCCAATGTCATACTCTATTCTTTGTCTTAACAGAACAGTTGAGTCCTTTGAGGCGAAATGTGAAAATTTTTTTTACAAAAAATGTATTTTTACATGTACATTTTTTGTAAAAAAAATTTCACATTTCGCCTCAAAGAACTCAACTGTTCTGTTAAGACAAAGAATAGAGTATGACATTGGCAAAGAAAATATTTCAATATGTTGTTGGCAGAGGAAGTTATGACCGTTTGAATATCGGTAAAATATGACATTTTTCATATTTCGGCCTTACGCAACTAAAAGTACGTTAAACTTTCCTCGGTTATTTATACATTATTTTAAAGTGCTTACACTGGTCTTTCAAACGATACCACTTTTGCCGTGCCAACTGAAATGTACAAGCTGTTTTTGGACCTCAAAAACGCTAAAAAACGTCAAAAATGCCTTGTTTTGAGGGCCTTCACTGACCTTACGGCAACAACTTACCTCAAATTTAACATTCATTTTGTAAAGTTTCAACCTTCTATATTCCATATACAAAAAGAAAATTGGAGTTAAACAGTTCCTGGTAAGAGTTTTGGCTCACAGCAACTTCCATGTCTTGAAAATCCGCTTAATTTTTGATGCCGCACCTTCAACTTTAGGGGTCCATAAAAACTAAACAACTCAACTTTAGAGTAAAACATTCTGGATTTGGTCTTTCAATAAGATAATGAACATTTGGTAATTTTTTGGAAAAAATCTGAGAGGTCATGAATCACAGGCGTGACACTCTCTCAGATTCTTGCTCTTAATTAATTTATTTTTCACACCACCAGTACAGATTGATGAATGACACAGAAATGTCATTTCCTCTGCAAATGCATGAGCACATTTCCTTCTGGTATTTCTTTGTCAGCGACATTTATAATATTGTTTGTGCATTTTTATTTTTGAATACCAAAAATGCTTAAAAATATTTTTTTTTAGCTTTCAGAATTAATTCCAAGGGTTCTACTTCAGCAGAAATTAGAAAAGAAAGTTGTGTCTAAAGAAGTTCTCCTAACGAGTCCAAAATTATATTTTAATAGCTCTTTTAGTTTCTGTTTATTTCATCCAATCAGCCCTCCCTTCCTGAATTACGTCATCATCAAATTTAAAAGATTCCTGTTCTAATTTAGAAACTAGTCCCCTCTCCCCATCTGTGTAGTTAGTTACACAGGACGATCATATGTTTTCCACAATGTCCCTCCCCCTTCAGATAATCGGCAGATTCCTCAAAGCTAATGGAGAGCATCCTGCACAACTGCTGGGGGTGGAATCTTTAAAAGGGGGAATAAGATAATGGGAGAGGGGGGCGATTTCGCTACGGATTCCGCTCAAATGGTAGCGAAACGACGAACAACAGTCTGCTATCTCTCCTATTAAATTAAATACTATTTCCTGTTTATCGCCCTCTGGTGTGGGATCTATTCCGGTCGCATTATGTTATCAAATCGATTGGATTTCGATAACAGACGATTGCCCCGTCAAGGACCGTTCCTAATTGATTGGGAATGGTGCTTTGTTGGTTCACAAAAGGAAATGTCGGTTTGCTCAGATCTAAATTAATTGACTGTTGAGCTTCATGACAAGTCATTTTGTTCTAGGAAGTGGGAGAAAAGGTGCGTCAGCTAATATTACGTCAAAGCATAGACGTCAAAACAGCAAAAACTTAGCCAAATAAAAAAAATCCATTTTTTCCCCCTGTCATTAGGATTTTTTAAAGATATGGAGCCGTTTTGGAATAGTGTAATTTAAATCAAGTAGTTTAATGAATCCCCCACCTTTTTTTTTTTGCTTTCAGTGCATTCAGGATCATTTTCTTTCTTTTTTCTTTTCTTTTCTTTTCTTCTTCTTTTTTTTTTTTAATGAATTCGCATTATTGTCAGAAAACACTTAGGAATAATATTCTATGTCATTGGTTTCGTATGTCAACAGAAGAGTAAGAAAATGAGACTTCGGTTGAGAGTAGAAATATATATTGTGTACAAATATTTACATACATTCTAATTTTCTTTGTGAATTGATTATTATTTTAAAAAGAAAAACACCGAACTATATTTAGGTAAAGCAAGAGAAAACTATTGAGTTAAAAGTAGGTATAATATTCATTTTCAAAACCAGAAAAGTTAATTCATGACTGAAAAACCTACAAAATAAAGACCATATATTATATATTAAAATTAAAATAATTCTTACTTTTCATATTTTCATAAATTCTATAATACTTTACAATAAAAGAAAAGGCTTTTTTATTCCAGGTTTTACTGCAAAACAAAAGTTAATTAGCCATTTATTTTGTCTCTTGTTATAATTTTAAAAATTGCAGTTTATGTTAAACTTCAAGTTTTTGATGCACACACATTTTGGGCCGCATATCCACTCACGCTAAGTTATAGAAAATACGACACAAGTAGCGACTTTCGTTAAATGCTTCTGTAGAGTTTTCATTTTTTATTAGCCTACTTTCCCGTTAAAAATAAAAGAGACGAAAAAAGCATTAAAATTGGCTTAATGCATCTAAAAAATGTCGCCAAGTCCAAAAAATATCGCCAAGTCCAAAAAATATCGCCAAGTTCAAAAAATATCGCCAAGTAAAAAAAAGTCAAAAAGAAACAAAAAAATGAAATAAATATCGAAAAATTAAAAATTTGAAAGTAGGGTATTGAGATGGGGAATTTGTGCGTCGGTCGGTCGGTCTGTCTGTCTGTCTGTCTGTCCCCCCCTAATAACTTTTGAATGAACATTCCGATTTGGACAAACCTTTTTTTGTTGGAAAGATCTCGGCGAGTACAGCTCATTCCCATATTTGATTTTTTGATTTGAACAATTTTTGGTTCAACTTTGAGCCGTTCAAATAACCGGTCCCGCGATACTAACTTTTTAATGAACAGTCCGATTTGAACAAACTTTTTTTTGTTGGAAAGAACTTTTCAAGGATACTTCATTCCCGTATTTACATTTCCGATTTGAACAATTTTTCGTTCAATATTGAACCGCTCAAGCAAGCTGCCACCCCTAATAACTTTTGAGTAAACAGTCCGAAAAAAAAATGACTGACTGTGCAGACGATTTTTTGTTTATTTATTCATTTGTTTTATTGAATTTATTATTATTATTATTATTATTATTATTGGCAGACGATTTTTTTTGTAACAAAAATGTTTCATTCACGAGGGCATTTTATTCTTTATTTATATTTAACAACTGGCAACGGATTAAAAGTGAAATTCGAGACATTTTATCAACGGACGAGTTTTTTTTTTCTTTATTTTTTTTCTTTCTTTGATAAAATGTGTTTTGATGTACTTTGTACTTTTAATTTTTTTTTTGAAAACAATTGAGGAATTTTTCTACGGAAGAACTGTAACAGTTACATTCTTTAAAAGGTGCGACAAAGCTTTATTTATTTATTTATTTACTTTTTATGTGTCTATTTCATCTGATGAGAGGGGTATATTTTGCTTTTAGAAATCAGCTTCAAGTGCTAAAAAGGTATGTTTGACATACTTTTTAGTCTCAGATAATCAAGAGCATAATGATCAGATGCTAGAATGCCGATGTCGATGTACGGGAAAGTAGGCTCGTTTAGTTCTTGACAGAACTTCTTGTTTATTATAGTTTTTTTATTTATATTTTTTGAAACATCGAACACATACCCAATCAAAGACAGCGCTCAGACCATCGATCTGCCTCACAATCGTCCATCGTAGGATTTCAGCTAATGAGACGTTGAGCCAATTTTTCGGAGAACGCACGAATCGGAGAAATTAATTAACCTATTGTTCTTTTCGTTGGAAGTGATATTCTAGAGACAAAAGGATTCGATAGAGTCGGTGGAACGCTTCGTTCCGAGGGTTTCGCAACACCCCGAGCTCTATTTCACTTTTTTTTTCGCTTTAATTAACGAAGTCAGACATTTTGCTAGCAACCTACATTTTGAAAAAAATCTAGCGTGAATGTCAATGATATTATGTCTCGCTAATATTCATAATTTATAGCCTATTTTAACTTTGTCATTTATTTTTCTTTTCCTCGTGAACCTTGACATTACCTTGCACCGCAGATGTTAAAAGAAAATATGTGACTAAAGAAAGTATTTTTATTTTTAGTCACAATAAATATTTCTCTTGTAGCTATTTATAGCAAATTTGCGTGTGAAAATGTCGAAGAACTAGTATCGAAAATATAATGATGTAAGTAATCGATCATTTTAAAAGAAATAATCAGCTTCAGGGAACCGTCACTGTCCTTTCTTTTTCCCTTTTTTTCTTTAACAGCATGAATTCAATTTATTATCTTTAATTTGATGATGATTTCTTTTCGTTAATTTATTCGAATAGTTACAAAAAGCGTTCATTAGAAATATTTTGCGAACTTAAATTGGAAAATTCATAATGCAATAAAATCAAACTGAACCAGTTGCTAGTAAAATAAATAATGAAACAAATAAATAAATTAATGTAGAAAAATTAATTAGACGAATTTTAAAACCAATCAAAATGAAATAGTTCACGAAAGTAAGACAGATTTTTCAGAACACATAACAAGGGTAGCGAGTGTGTACATGTACGTACATGTGGTATACAGAGAGAGCGAAAGTGTCCTTCTTAATACCATAGAATTTTTTAAAAGAGATTTAGAATAAGTTATCATGCTGTTCAAAAGTTGTCTTTTTTTAGTAACTTTGCAGTGAAAATTCGCGTTATTTGGTTTTAGGGCAAGGAAGGATCCAGATTTTTTTCAAGGGAGGGCCGGCTAATTTTTCTCACTTACTTTTTAATATACATACTGGTTTACAACTATTAATCACAAAGAGTTCGGACTTCAATTTCGAAAAATTTCCGGGAGGAAACCCAAAATCTTGACTTATTTTCATTAAAACTCGTATAGAGCTGCATTTTTAGAGCTTCAATGTCGAAGAATTGCTGGTAACGAGTCCTCCAAGGGAAGGTCGATGGCTCTCATCTCTTTTGCATCGTCCCTCTTTTAGGGAGACTTTATGTTGATCGGGGAAACGAGAGAAAAATTTCGATTACCATATATGCATGCCAGTGCCAGTAGTCATGTAAGTGAAGAGATTAGGGTTGCTATAGTTTAACGTGTATCTCCACATTTACATTAAGAAGGTGAGACAACTCTCTAATTGACGGAAGTTTTCCCATGGAAATTTATTTCATTAAGAAAGTAAGTCAGATCATTTTTCAAGAGGAGAAAAAACTATTCATTCAACATTTTGTAAAAACACATAAAAAGTCAATTAAACAAATAATAAGTGGTTACCCTATCACAAAGATATAACCAACAATTACAAGGTGTCCCAAAATGTAAGCAAGATTTAAACTAAATAGAAAAGTGTTTTTTTTTTCAATTGCTTTCTTTCTTCTTAAAACACGAAGTACATAGGGCAGTGTTATGCATGGAATAGCACATTGAGCAAGGGACCCCCGCAGCTTTACTGGCACATGTGTGATCTTTTGTCAAACTTTTCGATGATCACCTTGCACAAATGTGACTATATTTCGTGGATACAGCAACATCTTAAAGGGTGGATGTGGACTTGTTGGCATTGAAAGAAACCCAATGGTGGTAAATCACATGATTTAGGGAGCGAAATCTGATCACCGAAACGAGAGAGTACATTCAGTCACAGAGAGTGAATGAAACTGGAGTTTCATTCAGTAACTCAATAATGAAAAACCCTTGTTCTTGTGGAGCTGCAGTTTTATTAACCCTAAAATGACAATTGTCAAATTGTTTCTTTCGTTTGGTTGCCATCATTAACTTAATTAATTTTTTACCAAATTCAAATCATGCTTGAATTTGGGACACACTTTCCAAGGTGGTACACAACTTGCGTTAAATAGTTTAAAACTATATCCTACCTTGTTGGAACGAGACCATTTAGGAAAATAGACACTTGGCAATGCACTGCGTAATGTGGACCTAGGAGACACGTTCGATTGCAAAGTATCACTCGTAGCATTTGAGCTTAGTGTTCCACAGTTCGAATCTGTCTCGTTCAATACAGAATTGTCCACACTGGCAATGTCCACGTTCTCCTGAGAGATGGCGGGGCTACTTCTTCGATGGCGCCAACATCGGCGCCGCACTTCGTCCGTTTGGACGCCAGTAGCCACTTTGGCCTGGCGTTTGGCGGCGGACTCTTTGGACGCCATAACGCCAGTATGACGTTCAGTCTGGTTCCATATCGCAAACACTGACGTTCCGAGCGCGGTTCGTGTTGTTGCTACATCTGGGCAAGTGGAGAGGAATGGAGTTCGTGCCAATGGAGTAAAAGCGGAACGTGGAGGATTACTCACATGGTGGAAGTTGTCGTTTTCTTCTATAGAGATCTAAAATTCAGAAAAAAAAACACATTTAGTGGTGATGCACATGAAATTAAAAACATTCTAACTATGAATAGTACAATCGAGTCTCCACAACTCGAAATCCCAAGGGACCGGCAAAAAGCCAAGAGTTATTGGAAGTTCGAGCAACAGGATGTTCCCACAGCCTTCTCAACAGTTTGGACCCAATGAAAACTTAAGGTACAAGAGATAAAGGAGTATTCGAGATAGAGATTCGACTGTTTATGAAGAAAACAGTAACTTAAGATCTTGCTTATTGAGCAAAATGAAGTGATTAGCAAAACTAGAAAAATCCCAAGGTTGCATGGCCAAAACACATACGATTTAACAGCTTTTTAAGTGTGCTATAACCTTTGACATAATTGCTATCCCTAAGCGATTTATACAAAATTCATTTGTAAAAACATCAATGGAATGAACTTTGCTGGAAGCAATATTCACATACATAGGTATCATCAGTAGTGTCCGTATGGTGTCCAGTGCAGATGGGCGAAAAAATTGTGCCCATATCTCAGGGCGAGATCCGATGAGAGATCACGAGAGGTCACTGTGACCTCCCAAAAAAATCCTTGTTTGAAAAATTTTGATTGATTTATTTTAAATATTTGGAGAAAATTTTGCAACTTGTTTTTTTTTTTTTTTTTTTTTTAAATATTACTTGTGATGTCCAATGTTTCTTCTCATTGTATGTTACGTACTGTCCGACTACGAAAGAGATAGAAAGGTTACGGCTAACTGGCGGTAATGGATGCATCTATTAGATTTTAGAGATGTCGGCTTTTGCAGATGTGTGTTAGTCTCTAATATAAGTTAGGCTCATACACATTGAAATATATGAATCACGACACGAGCATTAAATTTTTACTTTCCCCCTCATCTAGATAGACTCGTCTTAGCTGGACATTTGTCAATTCCATAGCACCCGTGGCCAAGCAGTATGTATGATATGTGAGCTTTCTTATATTTTATTATTTGGTAAAATTGGAATTTCATTGGGCAAATGGAAAATTTTCTCCTTCCCAACAATTTTAGTTCGAAGTGCCCTGCCTCTCCCCATCATTTTACATAAATGCAAAAAAACAATACTTGCAATTCGTTACTGAACATGTTTTTTTAAGAATTAAGGATTATTTCACTTCGCTTCTCTAGCACTTGTTCGCACGAGTCTTTTTTCCTCAATATTTTGCAACTAATACAATTTTTTTTAAAGAAAATTTCTTAACAATATTTTTTTTTAATAGGTCGAAATACGACCCATCTGACTGCTGCACTCCTGGCAAGAGCCACTGGTTATCATACAACTCCGTTTATTTTAATGCATAAAGCTGACCTGTTTATTTATATTTTTTTATTCGCAGAAATCATAATACACCACACGCCAAAACAACATCATAGCATAAAAAGGAGCTATAAAAAAGTGAATTACGGGAGATTCCGAGACTTTTTTTTAAAACCGAAAACCGGTTTAAGAATTGTGATTGCTTGTGAAAGTTTGAAACGTGTGGTTGTATATTAATTGTGCAGGAAAGTTTTTGAAGTGTTTAGTGCATTATCGTTTAATTGCTTAAATTAACTTATCCGTCACCAAGATGAGAACGTAAATATCTGGTTCATAATTCTACTCTGAGGTGAAATGTTATTTTTCAATTTTATGGATCCGGAGACTCTTACTACTGTAACATTAGCTATAAATTCGCAAAAGGCTGATAAGAAAGAATTTAAAAAATCCGATAATTTCATATTGCGCCGCTCGTTTTCTAAAGAGCAGTCTTATTAGAGAGCCTACTACCCCAATAGTATTCTAATCTATTCTCCCTTATTTATACAGAACATATTCCCTCTGGTATTGCAATAATTGAATTGTCATTTTGAAATAGTTATCACTTTTGCTGTAATTTTATTAGAAAGAATCTAATTTATCTGTAAATAAACAACACGATTGACAAATATATTACATTAATCCTAACACCATTAAGAAGAAATAAAGTTAGTATATTTTAGTATATCTGCTCTAAGCCTAACACCCAATCGATAAACTCTCTCCATAATTTAAAAGGCCCTGAGTTCAAATTTTGCTGCCATTCATCTTTAAATTTTTTGTTGTTTTTCCAAGATATTTTCGTCTAATAAATTTAAAAATTTGTCCCTGCAGGGTTTTACATATGAGCTGAAACATTTTTAAAACTATAATAGCATTTATAAACGTTAAAAATTTATGTCTACTAGTTTTTCCTAACATTTTTATCACCTTAGAGATATGGCATTCTTTCTTATGACAGCAGTAAATTGCTTCATGAACCAGCTCCTATTCTAGAAGTCTAAAGCAGTTTTCGAGGCGTAAATATTTACACAAGAGTAACAACCCCTCCTACTAACACACTTCCACCAAATCCATCAAAACTCTTTTCCCACCGGATGGAACAAAGCGGGTGATTCGTCATAACAGGCGATGCTCTGTCGCTCGAACGCATCGAATCCGAAACTAAAATTCCGAGAGCAGCGGATGGCAGACGACATCCCCGGTCTCGTATCTCAAGTCGGAATCGGCTGCGCTCCCATCACTCAACGGAAACAATAGAGAGTGGCCAAGCATCACACCCGTTGACACTTACCGCTGTGGATCACTAGGTGAACAGCCGAAATGCTTCCAATTTCGTTTAGTGCTTGAAAGATAGTGTTGCTCAAAAGGCGTTTCAAATGATTTTGAAATATAAATATCACTTTAAAGTTAGTTTCGACATTTAAATACATAGCATCGGTTAATTTATTCTTTAAATCAACACTCACATTCTTCTAATAACATTTAAAAACTCAATAAGTAAGAAAAAAAATATGGTTGCCATTTTCTTCATAGTAATATGAAGATAATATTTAGAGCAGACGATTTGAAAAAAAAAAAAAAGATGTGCCGTTAAAAACTGCTATTATATATATATTTTTTTAATGGAATTGAGTCATACAAATATTTCGCAAGCAATATATTAAATAAATATTTACAAGCAAAATAATTTGTACATGTCTTAATAATTTAATTCGTTGATCTATCAAAAATTACTATCGCTCTGGTCTCTGGTGCAACGTATTCTTCCTTTCCATATAATTTTTAAAGCTTAAGGCAGGGATTCAAGTGAAACAGGCCATCGCAAATTACTATCGCTACTGGAAATGAATTGCATTAGAACGTTTCTTGATAAAAACATCGTGACGTCAGCGTGACGTTTGCCTATGAAAAACGAGCTAGATAAAACGTCACAGCCTACTTGGCGAATAAGAGGAGATCGCTGAGTGCTTGTGAGCTCTTATTGGCTCCACCCGTAGTGACGTCATGCCAAGTTAAGTTGATGATAATGTAATTCACTTCCAGTAGCGATTGCATTTCGAAGCGATCGCAGTGCTGTTTCACTTGAATCCCTGCCTTAATTTCATCTGAACAAAATTCTTATTCTCCTTACAATACTTTAGAATTGAATAATAATAATAATAATAATAATACAGTTATGATTTCCGTATCACAGCGTGAAAATAACTTTTACAGCAGACGATTTAAAAATAAAAAATGAAAGTAAACATTTTGCGAAAAGAAGAAAAAAAAGTTTAAAATGTTTTACGAGCGACGTACGTTGATAGGTTAACATGGGGTAACATTTCAAATATATATATTTAAGTAAACTAACTTGCGGCATTTATACGGTTTATTTTCGTCGGATCTTATTAAGTAAGTATCAGGTACAATGCATTCTCTTTTAACAAGTTCATTGTGCAGTAAAACGGTTACTAATGATTGATGAATTTAAAACTTATTCTATTAAAAATAGTGCTGCAATAATACTTTGAAAAATATAGCTTTTTTCTCTAAAATTTAAAGCGAGACTCACCTTAAAAATTATAAATCATCCAAAAATAATTCAAAATTTACTGAGTAGTATCCAGAATGTACTTTTTAATAAAAAAAGGTACTTGCTAAGAGTTCTACGCGTGTAACATCGAATAAAATGTAAGCTTCGAACAAGTGAATTTAAATATTTTAGTAACATTGGTTCATTCATACTTTGGGTTTATTTCTTGTAGGAAGAAAAACCGAAGTCCCAATGATGCACACTCCTGGTGAGATCATAAAATAAGATTTCTGCTTCCTTTGATTGAAAAATACTCTATACCAACGTTTCTCAACTTGTTACATCTCGCGTACCACTTGATTGTACATCATTTTTAACTGTACCACTTCGTAAAATGGCTTTTCGTGACTTTTCTCTTTTTTCTTCTTTGCAAGTGTGTTTATTTATCTGCATTCTAATTTTTATAGGGTGATCATGCATGCACATTACATAATAGGAGAAATTCCATTTCCATTAAAACACGCCTAACCATCATGCTGGATTATAAAGTCACTGAAATAATAAATTCACTGCAACATACATGCATATTATGCATGTCTTTATTCAAAGTTTCTTGTTTATCTACTATTTTACCATATTTCGTTACAATAAAAATAAATTATAAATTTTATTAAAACCAGTTATTAAATATTTATTAAAACTAGTTATCAAATATTCATAATAAATGGTTTAAATAAAAGTACCAGAATTATGAAACAATTAATTCTCTTATTGCAATTGTCATTTTGGTTTTCATTTGAGTTTTTTTATGAAACATATTTAATGCGATCCTTGGGCTTGTTTCGAAGAACATAATTTTTTTGAATTTTCTAATGGCAAACGGCTAAATTTAAACTGCACTCTAAAATGTGAACGATATGGATTGCCAGAATTTTTGATTATCTATTTTACACATTAACACCGTTACTGTATAACATTATTAATTAAAATAATTTTCGTGGATTAAAGAAAAGCACATTATATTATGCGTTGTAATTAATTTATTTCTTACGTGAGCAATTATTGATTACTTTTCGCGTACCATCAACAAGCAAGTCGTGTATCACTAATGGTATGCGTACCACATGTTGGGAAACGATGCGACTGAGCTATAAAAAATATGAAGATGTGCAAAGTTATCCTGACTCGCAGACTAACTTAGTGATACCCCCCCCCCTCCGTAATCATAGGAACAAGTGTTGGAAAGCGGATATAAAACCGAGATTGTTTTCAAGAAGATGTCTTAAAATCTTGCTATTAAGTTTATTTAAAGGAAACTTTTGATACATTTTATACACATTGGATACATACATTCATTCGATTTGTAAGTATCAAAAATAATTAAAGCCATTTTTTTACAATAAGAACTAAATTATTAAATGCAAAAAAAAAAAAAAAAAAAAAAAAAAAAACATAATAATAAAAATAAATAAATAAATAAATAAATAAAAAAAATAAATAAATAACTAAACAGCTACACCTAATGATTTTCCACTTGTAAGCTTTGTATAGGAGGGAACATCTAAAAGTCAATTATTTTTATTTTTATTTATTTATTTTTTGTCTCCTAGAAGCACGAGTTAGCAACTTTTATTAATTATTGTACAATTTCTTTAAATTTTGAATTCTAATGATATTTCGTAGCAAGCGGAACTTTTTACTTTTTCAATACGCTTAGTTTTATCTTTTTGTTTTCTCAGTCCTAAGATTTTTCTCATAGTCCTAAAGCTTTATTCTTTCAAGATTTTCTCTGCAGTCGGGGGTGCAACATGGGGTGGAGTTGTAAGCTGACCTTTCTTCTTAACGTATAGTGGAGATCGTTTATGACGGATTTTGATTTAAAGAATCGGATTTGACGAGGAAATCAGAAATACTTGGTTGGTCCAATGTTAACAGAAGAATTATTAGCCGTCTCAGTTATCAAAATCTTCCAAAAATTAAATTTTTGAAAATTTAGCCAAGTACGTCTATGAAAAGCAGAGCAGTTGTGTAAAACTTGAAAACGACTTAGCAAATAAAAAATACTTTAAATTCAATTAAAAGTGCAAGCACGAACAGTGCTCCATCATCATTTGTAAATAGAAGAAAGCCCCAATCAGTGAGCTTAAGGCCCCACCGCGTCAATCAATCTCGCCAATGAATGGCGAGGTCTACGTTCTCGGTGCCAAATCGCAGGATGTTTTCGATGCGCTTGACCGAGCTGTTGACGGGACCAGGAAAACGTCCAACCGTCCGACTCGGCTGTCAATAGACGTTTATTAATAAACAATGCAAACACTTTTCCTGACCTATCAAAACAGATTACTGCCTATTTATTACCGCTTGAAACTGCCACCACTTTTCCGTAATCGGAGTGTTTAATCCGCCGAGGAATACTTTCCCAAATCCAGTTCTAATTGGACGCTAGATGGGTCGTCTGCAAAAATCCTTTTTGCCCGATGTAGGTTAAGAAAAGCCCACCCCATTGATTGGATACGCTTCAGCGGTACAATAAAACACTTTTCCAAGCTGATAGCTAATCATCGGTTCAACGATTGCTGCGGAATTTTTGAATTATAGCCGAACATCTCCAGAGAAACTACAGACAGGGTAATAATAGGCAAACGAGGCGACTTTCCCAGCAACCGAAATGAGACTTTTAGTGCACATTAAACAAATAAATAAAGTTCTAAATGGAACTTCATTTATGAAATCACAACGAATTAATGGTCTGGTAATGAGCATTTAAATAATTCTGTTGTTTCTGTTAATGAGACACCTTGGCCTACATACCAGACCGCGGAAACTAGAAAGAAATGGCCATTATGTATTTAATTATATATCTTTGGTGGTAAAAATCTAAATTTTAATCCGTTGGTTTCCATTCCATATGACTAGTATAGGATAGAAGACATTCACTGACCTCACAGTTTAATTTGTTTGTTTCTACTAAGTATCAAATTTTCTTTCTATTTCACAACTATCATGTGGAACAAAATGATAACAACAACACATTTTTTAAAAAATTCTGCATCGTAGAGGGAATAATAAGGAAAAGAAAATTCGACGCTTCAGAAATTTTCATTAAAGTTGTAATTGTCGATTTAGTAACTTTCTTCAAAATTTGTCTCGCATAAGGTCTACCAGATAGAAGAACTTTTTGTTTTTTTGAAACTAATTTTGTACTGATTTAGGAAGAGAAAGCGCGATAAGAAAATGTTGATTGGTAGCATAGTACCCTATAATCTTCGAACAACGCTTTTAAAATTAGAAAATTACGAGTTTCAATAGTTAGTGCTCAAGGATTTGGGACCAAATGTTTGATATTAATGTAACGACCCACGACGGCAAGAGAGAGTAAAATTTCCCACTTTTTGAAGCCATGATGCTTTTGATATCATTATATTTTCGATAGTTCATCTTAGAAGACGCGTTTAGAGTGAGTTCGACTACTGCTTATTCTTAGTCTTTTTAATCAGGAGTGAATGCTTTAAAAACTCTACTGAAACTTTGATCCATGGTAGAAAATTCTTCCAGATAAGTGGAATGATATCAGTGGCGTATCCAGGAATTGATTTTGGGGGGTGCACATCGAACATTGACACTGTGATGAGAAAGGAAAAATCAAGAAATATGGTGAAACTTTAAAAACGCAGTAGTTCGATTTAATTTTTTCTATTGAATGTTGCTCAAAGATTTTTTTTTGTCACAAAAATGAATATTATGCAAGAACAATAAACATATTACGAAAAAAAAAAATCTCAAGCCAAAAGCACTCAAGTCTTCATCGGAAAATTGATAGATCATTTATAATTTAAAAAAATAGTTGCATGATAAAAAATATTTTTGAATGTCCGAGAGTACCAAAATGAAATGTTTTGTACATTTTGGTTTTTATGAAGTTTTATTTTATGATTATTTTTGTTTCATCAAAAATAAGATTTTTCTTAGCTTATATGCACGCATTTTCTCATGCATATTCTACAAAATGTCCATTTAAACGTCCTTCAGATGTTGGGGAACGTGGGGGTAAGACTTAAATAACGGGGCAAACTGGAGTGTTAAAACATTTTAAATCTTCTGCGCCATCCACGTAGCAATATACTAACTATATTCTTAAACCTTTAGTCGATTGGATGATTGCGATTCAAATATAAATAGACTTAAAAATCAAAGGGAATATATACAACTCATTTTCAAAATTTCATACACATATTGTAATATTTTGCACTTTCCGGAAAATTGATTTTGTTTTTCAGCAAATACTTACTCCTTTTTTTTAAGTCCCAGATGTGCTCATTGATTAATTCATTCATTCGTATTCCTTCATTAATATTTCAACTTGTTTATTTATTCATTTCTAATAAAACTTTTAATAATAAAATAAAAACTTTCATTTCATCCCATGAGAAAAGAAAGAAGAAACTGATCCCTTTTTCTCCAAGGTAAAAATTTACTGCTGAAATGAGCAGTAATGTTTCAATGTAAGTGTAAAAAAAAAAAAAAAAACAATTTTTTTTAAACGTGCGATAAGTTTTTAAACAAAATCCAATTTGTCACATTTCGAAAAAAAAAAAAGCTATCTTAACTACTTCACTTTGCCCCACATTCTTAAATTTTTTAAAACATTTCATTGTTGAAAATTATCACTCAGCTGACATGCAATAACCGGCAAGTTGGACTTTTTTTTAATTACTGATATTGGAAAATTACGTTCGTTACTGTTGTGTCAAGCTTTTGTAGCAAAATATCTAGACTGTTGTGAGAGTAATTTTGTTTTCCACAACTGATATTCTGAAATTAAAACCCAAATGCTAGGCATAAAATAACTCTCAGTTATGAATGAAGTATGTACACTTAACGCATAACGGATGAAATGAATTTAACGTGTACTTTGTGTCTTGTTGATTTTTTCTTTACGATGTAAAATAATATGACAATTTGTTCAAAATAATCTTTAAAGAAGAGAAAATAAGAGGAGGAGCAATGCTTAAACACATTTAAATCATTTAAATAATCTGCAATTAATAGGAAGCTTAAACGTCTAACAATGTTTGTGAGAGGCGCGGGTACATGCTCATTTTCCTCTTACATTTCCACAATTACAGAATAACAATTAGTTTTGATTCTTATTGTCGAAAACAGAAAATAATATGACAATATTTCAGTGTCCATAAAGTATTTTTCATTGAATAAACCTGAAGCATATTTACATGAAGGTTACATGTTTTTTCAAAATTCGGTGCCACCATTTTTTTCAGTCTTACAAAATCTTGGGGGGTGCATTGGTCCCTTGGCACCCCCCCTGGATACGCCACTGAATGATATCAATGAAACTTTGGCAAATGTCTTTTACATTGTAAGGGCATCATAAAGTTTTTACTACTTTCGTCTGTAAATTTCAAGTTCTGTTATTCCTGTTTGGGAAGCTCGAAATATATTAAAGGCGTATACTCAATTATTGGCTTTTTTTTTGCTAGGCATTAGTGCTGTTACATTACATCGAAGCACATCTTTCAATGCTTCAGATTTTTCAGATCTCTTTGAAGACCTATAACGGATACAGTGTTTCAAGATATTGAAATATTTCAAACTCACAGAAGCTCAATTGGTGGAAAAGTTAATTACGGAAAGAACTTTTGCGAAGACAAAATGGCCGAGGTGTCTAAATATCGTAAAAAATTGTCCAAATACTTCATTCATAACAGTAGAGTTTCTGAAAATCAAGATCATCCCGAAAAGGTTCTATAAAAATGAATCCCGTTCTACGTTCAGTACCGCGATCTTTTAACGTTGCTGCATAATTGTGAAGGGATTTCTTTTATAGAATAACTTTCTCATGGGACGACGCGCAGTAAGATTCTATACACAATGCAGTAATAAAGTGAAAACCACCGTTTTTGCACTTACGTCGTTCTGGCTCCGACGTACAGATTTGAGAACGGGAAATATTTAAAAATAAAAAACTCTGAAAAATTTGCATCTGAATCAAGTATATGGTGGAGCAAAACTTTAAAGAGTAATATCTCCGCTTAAGCTCAAGTGCAGATACCACTTTTGCTCTCATAGACGATCCGATGCATCAGCTGAAGCTGGATTACTTTAGATTCAGCACGTGTTTGAGTAGCTGTCTTTTCTGGCGAGTTATCGCGTTTTGGTAATTTTTCAGTGTGAGCAATTATTAGCGGCTCGTGAATTTGGCAAAGCTTGGCAATGTCCCGAACCTTTACTCTGGCAACCCTAACTTTGCAACAATGACAAATTGGATCGAAAGTGGTCAAACTTAAGCTGATATCTCGGCCTGTCGAAGTGGCTCTAGCTTGTGCTTGACCACTTCTTGAGTTTGACCACTTTTTGAGATTGTGCTTGACTTTCTCTTAAAAACCGATCCTGAAGACAATCTTGTCTCTCTCCACGTTTATATAATGCAAGATTCTGAGTCTGAAGAATTCTATTCAATTCTATTCTTGAGGTTCCAAATATCGAAGGCTGATGGGGCTGTTCGAGTGAATGTCAGGTTCGACTGTGGAGAAGGTGTTATTCCTTTCATTCGTGTCTATTCAAATTGTGTTTCGCAGCCGTCAACCCATCGATCACTTGCTACAGATTTTCGCAACAAGCTTCGAAGTTTCTTTCACGGCGTCGGCATTTTTGCGTGAGTAGGTTACGCGGCGGGTCACGGAGTCACGAAGTTCCGTGCGCCGCGTGAAGGTCGGCTCCAGGGACGACGCAGGAACCAATGCAACCCGAGAGTGTGATGAGATATAAACACATGGATACGAAATTAAATAACTTTCATTATATACTTAAGTCTTCAGAAGAAGTAGCGAAATAAAACGAAAATAAAAGAAATAGAAGTAAACAAAAATAAATAGCATCTCCGAATTATTGTCCACTTTTCATTGAAACTAGCATAGGTTGTATGATCAGATATCATCACGTAAACCTGAAATTAAATTAGAAATGAAATCACGCAAGTCTTTGCTAAAACTAACATTAAGAGTGTGAAGATATAACTACATTTTCAGAACCAATTTCAATCTTTTGCAAAAGAAACTGCCTCTAATGAAATTCCCCGACATTTCCGCAAGTTAGTAGAGATAAATGAATACTTTCAAAGGCAAAATCCGCCCCCTCCCTAAAAATTACAGTTTTGGAAATGTTTCATTTCAGTATGTACCCATCTAGAGAATGAACTAAATAACGTAACGACGAGCAGAAAGAACAGTAAATGATACAGTACCAGTAAAGATTGTCTGTTTAGAAAGAAAGTGTGATTAGCAACATATGTTATAAACTTCGGCAGTTCTACAGAAAAACGTGATCTGATCAAGTGAGATTGGCCTTTTGAGTAGTACAAAGCGGAGTTTTCCTTAGTAGGAGAAAACTAATACTATTCCTTTCCAAATTTTACAGTGAGTTGCCTGTCTTCAAGTCAGAGCATGCGTACATAGTCGAAACTGTTGCATAGGGCACCTTTTAGGACGCTTTTCCACTTACCGACACGACGGCGATAAGTCATACACGATTGTCGTCATCGACATCGGCGCACGCAAAATGCATTAATATATGCTATGCGTTTTTCCACTTCCCGATTCGAGGACGATTGTGTCGTCTCCGTTCGAACGATATCGTTTGTCGTCCCATTCGCGTCGGATGGCATCCGTCTCGCCTTTAAAATCGGGACGACATTCATTCATCTGTTTATTTTCTTCGAAGGAACAACACATAGAAATGGCATTTAAATTTAACATCGCTGCATTAAAAAAAAAACTTAAATTAGCAGACGATAAATAAAGAAAATTAACTACTTTTATTCATTTTACTTAATATTTTGTTTCACTACTGCTGCTCAGACGATTTTTATGGCTACAGAAAAGCTCAGATTTTTATTCTGATAGTTTGCGTTTCGTTCTTAGTAAATAATGTGAGAATGTAATAAAGTTGTGAATATTATGCACCCAATATCGTCTCTTCATTTGTTTTCTTTTTCTGCGGAGGGGTATAGTAAACCAAACAGTCGTAATATGTTAAATGGAGGAGCCTTAATAATATATATGCGAGCATACCGGTGCTTCGAAATGAAATGCGGTGGGTAATAGCCCGTTCAAAGAAACGATATCGGTTGAGCGGAAAAACAGTGCTGAAGACGATACGACACCGTACTTATCGTTGCAGTATTTTTGTCCGACTTTTGTCGTTGTCGTGTCGTCAAGTGGAAAAGCGGCCTTAAGGTGAAACGTTGTAGCATCAGCGGCACCCATGAAGGGCGCTATTTAACTCCCAATGGCACTTTTAATGGTGCTATAGGGTCAGTCAAGAGCTTTACCCGTCGATTAGTTCCTTCAGAAGCTATGTTATACAGAATTTCCCCTTAGACTCAGAGAAATAATTAGCCTGGCACCTAAAACGTTTTGCCGGCACTTCTGATTTTATAATTTTTGTCGGTCTCTGTGTATTAACTTACTAAGATTTTCGATATGGCTAAAAACGAGAATTCTGGGAAAGTCAACCTGCAGCCTATTTCGCTGCTGCCCTGAAGAGAACCGAATTTGCCACTGAAATATTACGAACAGCAAGGACCTAGTTCTGGGAACATAAATCAAAGTACATTATACAATTTACAAAACCCAAATCCTTTCGATTTTTTCCGATGATGAAAAGAAAACGAATGTTTTTTCGACGCCTGAGTAATTTCGCACATAATATCTCATGATTCTCCATCGAATATATGTATCTGAGAAGCGATCGGAGAGGATCAGTCATAGTGCGTGACGCCTAACAAATAAACTCCGTCATAGTCAACATGAAAGCGGGCCCATTCGAACATGGGTAAAAGAGATATAATCGTTTGGAGGTACAACCGTTCAAGGTTGCAGCAGTTGGTGAGGGGGGCACGCCCAGTTCAACCTTTTCGAACACACCTTTCCGTATCGTGTGCGCCATCAATGGTGGCCACCATATGCCAATCAATTCTCAGTTAATGGTCAACAGTAATGGGTGAACTAAAAATATATTTTCAACACTTTATTAGAAGCTTGGTTTTTCAGATTTTTTTTTTTTTTTTGAGAACAAAACTGAGTGCGGAAACATTTTGAATTTGGGGCCATCCGCCATTTTCATCTTTTAGTTAACTTATGTGTAATTGCATTTTATTAGCAGAATCAGTTGTTGTACAAAACACCTTAGAAAAACTCTGAATACGTTTTAAAGTTGTGTTGTACTTGAATGTACTTTTGAGGAACAAGAACTCTACTTTAATATGATGCAGTAAACTTTTGAATTTTTTCAGAAACATTATTTAAATAATCCTTTTTCGCGCAGAAACAGTAGTATTTTACGAGATGAAAATAAAATAATAAAGGAACATATAAAACATACACGGCCGCATTTAAGGGGTGGGTTTTTAGGGTTCAAACCCCTTCCGAAATTTTTCTACATTTATTGCACTCTTTTACTGAAAAATTACAATTGCTATTCCATTATTTATTCAATGTTTAATTTCACCTGAAAAATGATGCTCTTATTGATGAATTGTACAAACTTTATCTGCAGAAGTTATTTTTATTGTAGTTGCGAAGAATACCCATTTTTACAAAACAACACAGCACTTAGCTTCAAATTTTGAGTGCTTGAAGCAAACAAAAACACCAAAATTCTTTTAATTGAAAGTGCCCATCTCAATATTTAACATATCCTACAACTGTCAAAAATATGCAAATTCAAGCAGCATTATTTCGAGTGCACGCATTTATTAATTTAAGCTGACATCCAATATGAATCGGGATGAAATTATGTAGTGTACACATTAGATTTATCTCTAAGATGTGCTTCGTCAAAACCCTCCCCGAAACAAAAGTCTGGTTACTGCCCTGTACACACACACACACACACACACACGCACGCGCACGCGCGCACGCGCGCACACGCGCACACACGCACACACGCACACACACATATATATATATATATATATATATATATATATATATATATATATATATATATATATATATATATATATATATATATATATATTGTACTTATAAATAATAAAAAATCGATTTTATAGTCGCGAATGTGGATACATTTTCAATAGTTTCTTTCTCAAATAGAAAATTTCATTAAGGCTAATTTCGAAGTCCTAAAAGCTTCTTTTATAATGAATTAACATCGCATGCGAAACGCAAAATAAGATCAAATAGTTACCGATTCCTACCAGGCGAGTTTGCTAGTTTCCTTGCAAAAAGCGGAGCTCCACAGAAAACACAACTACGTAGGGGGCAGAGTATGTTGGAGTTAAAAGATACGATTCTCACTCCTCGTTTTTATTACTAACCGACTTCTCAAAGAATTGGAAAATAATTCGTTTAAACACACACCGTATGTTTTCTTTCATCCCTTTGTTCGTCCATCTGTTTCTTCTCATTGGATCAAGCATTTTTTAACTCATTAATGCCTGACTTTTTTTTTTTTTCAAAAATATTTTGTACACTGGTTACAAATAGTGTTTAATGGACAGGAAAAATAATTAAAAAAATATCATGTAAAAAATAAATGTTTTATTAAAGAAAGTAAAATTGCCCCTCAAAGGTTACGATAGACACCAGAGGGTACATACTTTTTTTATTAAAATTTTTTTTCTGCCTACGATATAATATGTAAGAAGACATTTTATAAGACGGAATAAAAGCAGAAATTAACATAAACTGGGAAGCTGAGAATAGCTTTGAAAACTTAGCTTTTGAGATTGTGAACGATATCTTTATTGATAAAGATCATATTAAAACTGTTACAGAACACACTTTACAATGGTTATATGCTTCAATCTGTTTATAACGAATTGATACAATACCAAGGTACTAATTGATAACTGTTATTTGGTTGAAATGTTCATTTCTGGGAAATTAAGACCCATTTTTTTGGAATGTCCCTAAAAAGGGACGCTAGGCATTAATGGGTTAAATCGGCAGTGAGTATTGCTACTTAGATGAGGTATCTTCCCTCGACTTGGAGGAAATCAGCAATTTTCTTTCAAAAATCTGACTAAGATATTTTTGTACTAATTAAATGATTAAAAATATCAAACTCTTGTAGCAAGGGTTGGGGAATTTAGCCGAGGAGAAAAAGGGGGGGGGGTCGAGCTGTCGAAATCAACTGGAAATTTTAACGTTGAGAACTTTGTTAGAAATGAAACATTTTAATAATGAAAAAAAGAGGATTTCTGCCTCCAGCTAGGTTAGTGGCTAGTCCTCACTAATGAGTCCAGAATAAGGACAAATCTGCAGAGGATGTCATTACCGAGCTCTGGGTGTATTTGCTTCATTTTAATCACGTTAACATTTATTTTCACAGGATGGCTTATCAAAGAGTTGGCATGTTTCGATTTGCAGTATTTTTGATCCTTGACAATGCTGAAGTGTTCAACACCTTTGGGGAAATATGTTGCGTGTAAGGCATAATGGGTAAGTTTTTATGCATATAATAATTTCTTTTCAATGCATCTGTTTATATTTATTAGCAAGTAATTCATACGAAATCTGCTTTTATTAATGAAACTGTACCCTTTTCTTTAAGAAAGAAACCTTCAGCTGAATCATTTTCAAATCTTACAATTTTAGTTACTTGAACGAACTACAATTTGTGATCGAGTTTAAAAACAATTTATTGAATCTTTCATTTGCCGATAGTTATCTAGAAAGCCTTTATATTTACTTAGAAAGTCTGTCAGTTGATGTATCTTTTATTTTGTATTTTGCCGTTTCTGTACCAGGATTCTTTTTGGCACGTTGGGAAGAAATTGTCGAAGAATAAAAATAAATTCGAAAAAAAAAAAAAAGCGAAATTCCCATGTTTTGGGAAGACATTAGAAATAATTCTTGGTTTATTCCCGCATTTTTTCCCTCAACTCTGAGTTTTTTCATTACGATGAGCAAATGAAATTATGATGCATCCGAAGAGTTGAATAATACATCAAGATGAAGGTCCCATTTCAAGTAACCTTGAATATGATGTATTTTTCTTGTTACACACGTGTCTTACAAAAGTTAAGTCAGTGGTTAAGAAAAAAGAAATATTTTTACAAATATATCATGTCCAAAGATAGGAATCGAGGCTCTTTCAGTTTCTTTCTTTCTTTTTTTTTTTTGCTGGGAGGGGGAGACGGTGGTGAAAACAAGTATTGAGGAGCAAAATGAAAACAGGAAGAAAAGAGAGATTGTTTCGTGATGTGAAATACGAGATATTTTCAAGGAAACATTGTCAGTAGCTGAACTGAGACTGCTCAATTTATAATTGTTACTTTATTTATCGAGTTTCGTGAACAAAGTCGTGAGTCACAAATTTTAAGATTTCGTTTCATTTCAGTTGAAGATAGCTTTTCGATGAATTTGAACGATTTTCTTCCGTTGTAAAATCATAAAAGCCAGCAAATAAATATAAAACAAGTGCGTGAATAAGCAATACACAAATGACTCGATTTGTTGAGTTACAAAACCAAAGTTTGGAATGAACAAGCTTACTCTTTAGAAGATGACTTTTTTTTCTTTTCTTTTTTTGTAAAACTCTCTTTTTTGAGGCAAATGACTTATTTTTTTATTTTTCATACACTGACTGGCTTACCGCTGATTTTTAGGTAATTCTTTTTGAATTCATCTAAAACATATAAAATACAAGAAAGAAAACATTTTGTTGCGATTGGACGTTCCGGCCCAGGTTGCCCCTCCCCCCCTCTCCCCAAAGGCGACGACGCATTCTCCACAAATGCTTCAGAGCACCTAACCCCCTAACCCCCCCTACAAAAAACGAGAGCCCCCCTCCCGAAATGATACCAAAATTCCTCAAATTACACTTCTTAAAAATTTTAACAGCATTGTTCGCGCCATGACTTCTACCCCTCTTTGGCACTCCTGCGGTATTTTTCTAACAGGCGGAATATAGCTCCTGAATATCATTTCATGAAATACTTTCTTTTCTTAATTAATGGAAATCCCAATTTTTCTTCAAAATAGATCAATTAGACTTTGTTCAAAACTGGATCTTTCAAAGCTATTCGAACAATGCAGTAAATAATGTCATTTTAAAAATACGTAAGCCATATTAGTGCAGTGTCAAGGAAAATATGTCATATTTAGGTACTTATGATTTTATTTTTTAAATTTACTTATTTATTTTTAAATCTCAAACTAGATTCGACTCAGAGACTGTTGTTCCATCCAAAAGGACCATTTAATTCTTACTGCTACGTACTGAAAACACAACTTTCGAAATTAGTTACTTTTCCACCATAAATATGACGAGTTGAGGTGAAGTTGTCATGTGATCCATCCTGAAATTAAGGGAAATTTTTGGTGAGAGCAATTTTACCGGGTTGATGTTTATTTATTTTGAATGTGCTACAGCTATTTGTAAATTTTTATCATGTACTATGATCTACAATTGTTTTCTACTAATTTATTTACCATCCGTCATGCTGTAAAGTTCTTGGCTATCATTTTTTAAAAGTCATCTGAACTACTCCCTTGTTTATAAAATGACAACTAAGAGGGGGAAATAAGGAGTGAGAATGTTTTTGTGGAATGTGGATGTTATTATTTGTCCTATGAAAACTGAACACTTGGAATTAATTTTTAAAAGAACAGAAAAAAAAACTTTCAAACTCCGGTGTGGAATTAGTGAACTCGGTGTTTTTCTCCCACACACATATAGAGGAAACTAATTTGAAATATAGAACATTTTACTTATTCTGTTTCAAAGAAAATAAACCCACTAAATCCTAAACTCTTCATCATTCTCTTTTTTCAATTCAAACCTACCCAAGCAAATGTTCCTGTCTCATATCTCCCGCCATATCTTATCTATACATCTACGAGTTATAGCGCGGTATCGTTAACAAGAAATAATAACCCTGCCCTTCCATGTCCACATGCAACATCTTTCTTTATTGGTTTGGAGGTGCATTTTGTAAGCCGTTTACGACTTCCATCTGCGGCTGATGACGCCATTTAAGGTACGTCAGGGGGCGAGGTAAATACAGTCATTGTCGCTCTCGTGTGCCATTCACTTTTTACGGAACGGTTCCTCCCCGCAAAAGGCGATTATCTATCTTGCAGAATTCGAACTGCCAAACTGCAATGTCTGTACTCCATGACAGACCACACTGGATGACAATATTTTGTTTACTTTAAAGAAAAATACAACGAAAGCTTCCTTTACGTTTGTCACTCTACTCAAAAAAAAAAAAAAAAACTCTTAATTCATGTATGTCTAAAATGTATAAAAGCGTATTCTCCCAGTGAGCTTGAAAGTTAACGGACATAAATATCAATAAGGAATTATCAATTTCTCTAGCACTAAATTTGTTGAATAGGATCATTGCAAAATTATTTTTCAGTGTGGTAATTGGTTAGACGCTTTATAATTACTTCTTATGATTGTTAAAGAATCAAAATTGATGGTACTTTGATGGTACAATTGATGGATTTTACGGGCAAGCAACAGCGCCCCCAATGGAAGGTCGCTGTGACCTTCCAAAAATTTCATGATTCGGCAAATTTTCGAGCAAAACTGCAAATTTGAAATGCCGGTATGTCGCTTTGCATTAGTTGTACTTATGTGTCCTCGTCATACACAATACCCCGTTTGTCATTAGGCGAAATTTAGAGCTTCATTTGGCAAATTCAGAATTTCTGTCCCCCCAAAAATTTTAGTGGTGCTTCTGCGGGCAAGTAGGGAATTTACAATCTGAGCTAGTCCTGACTGTCTGTCTGTCTATCCAAATTCTAGACAGGTACCATAGGATTCAAAATATCAAGAGAAAGCCATTCCTATCGCTCTCATTTCTACAAGAATTTTACCTCTTCGCTGCTGAGGAAAGCATTGAATTCTGTGACGTACGTACAACATGAGATGAAATCTCGGTTTATGCCAAATTTGGCAAAATATCGCCAGCCGGTCACCAAGACTGTCGCCAAATGCAAAAGAGAGGCCAATGCTGGCTTCAAAGTGTGTGCAGCGTGCCTGTAGACTTTTTCAGCTTCATCTGCACATAAAATGAATACTAACACAATTCGTTTTTTCAAAAAAGTTTTCCGATTATAGAAATAACATTTTGAATAAAAAAAAATCTAGATAACTTTACAAAGCAGCATTTAGAAAAGTATTTTTTTTTATGAAATACGATAAAATTGAAATAATTGAAAATTGTTAACCGCTTTTTTAAACATTGTGAAGACCAGAGGGAAGTTTCTATTAATGTCTACGTTTCAAATCTAGAAATTATCACTTTAGTTTTACATTTTACACACTGTTTTCAAACAAAAACGCTAGACAAACGTAATTTAAAAACAGTTTACTCACTATTAGTTATTTGAATGCACAAACATTAAATTTATGTATTCATTAAGTCATTAAAACAGCACCTCCGATGCAGTGACATGAAACTGAAATGTAGACCAACGGTTTTTAGTCAACGTTAATTTTTAAACTTCTACTTGCTATACAGACTCTTTGGCGGGGCTGGCCGATGGACTACAGCCTTGATTGTTCAAGCTTAAATTCCGTTCAGATATAAAGCATTGCATTGAGTTAAAACTTCGAACGCAATTTATAATTGCTGTATCTGTTTTTCAGGTTTGAAAATAAGAAAAAAGAAACATCACGCCAGATCCTTTTCAATTTCATTAGCTTTATTTTTTGATGAGATCCTGATTATAAATCAAATGCAAAGTCGGAAATAGATGCCTCACCTGCAGCATCAATCTATATATTCTTTAAAAAGAAAACAAACATCACCTGGAACATGATGAAGAAGACAGAATTTCATCTGCTTTTTTAATGCTAAAATGAAAACAAGAGCGCTGTATTTTATTCCTTCCTTATTCAAACAAAATCTTTAATTAAACAACGACTACATACTATACAGTCTTCATTGCGCAATAAATAATTCATGAAACGTTGATCAAGACCAAAACACACAATCCCTTCTTTTTATTATTATATTTTTTTTTCTCCGCTATACATAATCAAGGGGTTTTCCAATTTCAACAAAATGACTTTTCAAGTTAACGAGTAATTGTTTAGGAACACAACCACAGACGCTTGTGAAATGACAGCTGATTTATCCCATTAATCGAAAACCGCCATTTATCACTACGCCTCATAAAACAAACCGGACATTCAACAAACACCGGATAGCGCTTGCTTATATGCTAATCGGCAGTTGGAACTTCATACTTGGAGCAATGATCGGAGTTGCATAGCTTCCCAATTTTTCCCACAGACACACCCGTCTTCGGAAGGTATTGAGAAAAAACTAGCTGGACTAGTCGCACCCCTCCATCGATGCGGAAGCGAACGTCTGGAGCAATATATTCCATCGAATGCATAATTAGCGTCAGGAATCAATCACTCAGTCGAAGGGTTCAATCACCAAAATAGTCTGGGGAACATCCTTGGGCAATCCGTCGCATGCAAATAAAGGGCGTTTGCAGTTAAATTTTTAAATTCATTATATATGCAAGTATTTTATTTACTGTCATTATAAAACATTGAGGGTAAATAATGTCAAACTTTAGAATTGAACAGAGTACCTACACCTACACATTGTAAAAACTCGATTAAAACATCTGATTTGGGCACATCACATAACTTCCTTGTATAATTATTAAACAACATACATGGTATACATATTTTATTAGCTAAAAGATTGTCGTTGAAATGTGAAAACCAGAATCTTTTGTAATTGTAAAACTTTCTACAGTAAAGTGATAAAAGGGTATTGGCAGTTCTAAATTATTTGGGTCTATGTCGTCAAAACTCGCGAAGTGAGGTGAAGAAAAAGCAAAGAATACAACGTTGGAAAGCGCAGGAGACGGTATATCGGCGGAACAAGAAACGCCTCTTTCAATGCAAAAAGTCAGCAAATAGATGCAAAGAAATCCGACAAAAGCTATGGTGAAGTTTTTACTATTGGTTTGGAGAAAATGGACGTCATGAAAATTTAGCCACAATTGGTTTATGGGCGATTGAAATTTAAGCTGAAACTTGAAAAAAAATTTAGTGAATACATTGGGTGACCATGAGTCGTTTTTAACGGTATAGTCTCATTTTTAGGTAAAAAGTCACTCAGTCGCCGTATATAGTTGCGGGAAGCTGAAGTGTCCCGTTTTCTGACGTGACAGAATGGGGCACACAGAAATATTCGTTTTTTCTCATTTAGGCATTTTCCGGCCAGTAATCTAAAATTAATGAGGAGCTTTTACACCAATTTTTCAACATATTTTATGTGACCTCGGCCGTAATACACCGGTAGAGGGGGTATTTTTGCTTATAAATACTTTGTGGACTAGATAAAAGTCACTGTTTCAAATCGTGATCTGAAATCAATGTCAATTGTAAAAATAAGTTGTGTAAACTTCACATTCCTGTTTAAACTCTGCATTAAATGCACTAAAGTATATTCATGCATAAAAAATCTAATACTACATAAATTCTTCTTTTTAAGTGTTCTTTTTTTTTCTGAAACATAC
>JAXGGA010015732.1:0-28367 GCA_038373865.1 Uloborus plumipes
ACAACACCCTCAGCAAAAGTTAATGTTTTTTCTGGAAATTCGTTGTCAAATATTTTCAAAGATCTAACAATAACACATTGAAAAGTAAGCGATGTACTTTTTTTCTTCTGAGCCTCGTGGCAGCAAATCGAGCAATGGAAATGCAAAGCGAAACAGTGCAAACGAAAGAAATGGTAATAACGAAAACGGTGGTAATAACGATGCTCAGAGGGATTGTAACAAGCGTCATCGCATCCGAATTTAAATATTCTTCCGAAAGGGGGAAAATGTTTATGGGGGCCATCGGAAAAGCCACACTACAAAACCGAATCACACCCGGCGGAATACTTACCTCCCCACCCCGAGGAAGACGATTTTCTCCGTCGTGCAGTTTATGCAATCATTAGACGTTTCGGAAATGAGGTAGGGCGGCGGCGATAATCGCGGACGGGGGTCGCCCTGGGATGCATTCGCGCGAATTCGCGCGTTCGATTCGGATCGGGTGGGATTGTGGTTTAAAATGGCTCCCCCGCTGCTGCTCTCCGCCGAATGGTCGTTTGTTGTCTCATTCATTAATGGAAGAGTGTCGTCGTTTGTGTCCGTGAAATTGGGCTCCGCGAAGCTGTCGATGAAGTGAAGCAATGATTGTTCTGGGTATTATCCGTCAGATTAAAATCTTCATTGTCCTTAGGCAAATCTTGACAAGAGCTATAGACTCTATTGAAACTTTTATCGACTCTGAAGTCATCCTACCTAAGTCCTCCCATACACCATCTCGATATACAGGGTGTCCACTCCAATCGTGGACCAATAGCTAATTTCTAAACCGTTAGAGATAAGCATATAGTTTATTTGGGAAAAAATCTCCAAATTATGAAAGGAATTTTGGGTCTATTCAATGTTTTTCAAAAAATCAAATTTTGAAAGAGTTACGAAATTTAAATTTTTATACAGCCCCCCAGTCCTATCAATCATATTTAGTAAAACATTCTTGACACTGTAACGTTTAAAACTAAAAAAAAATCACTGTTCTACCACAAAAATTGACCGAGTTATGACGTTTTGAAAAATCAAGATTTTGCATTATTTCATGACGTCATCGAGAGATCGCTTAAGGGACCGTATGCAAAATCCTTCAAAATCTTGATTTTTCAAAACGTCATAACTCGGTCAATTTTTGTCGCAGAACAGTGATTTTTTTTTAGTTTTAAACGTTACTGTGTCAAGAATGTTTTACTAAATATGATTGATAGGACTGGGGGGCTGTATAAAAATTTAAATTTCGTAACTCTTTCAAAATTTGATTTTTTGAAAAACATTGAATAGACCCAAAATTCCTTTCATAACTTTGAGATTTTTTCCCAAATAAACTATATGCTTATCTCTAACGGTTTAGAAATTAGCTATTGGTCCACGATTAGAGTGGACACCTGTATATCCTGTAAAACTTGAACACACTTCCTGAAGCTGCCGACTAACTGAAGCAATGACTGTTATAGGTATTATCAGTCAGACTAAAATCTTCATAGTCCTCAGGCAAATCTTGACGAAAGCTAAGGTAAGTCGGGGGAAGATGCCAGTCGGGGGAAGACGCAAGTTTGATCATAACTCGTTTATGCATTGTTAGATTGCAATACTGAGCCACTTGTATCCAGTGTCAGGTCCTATATAGGATGTGGCTTGGCCATTTGTTTCAATTCATCGACTTTAATCGGCGTTATTTTTTCATCTCGTGAGAATTAAAGTGGTGAGTACAACTTTTGTAATATTCTGTCTCTCATACTTAGAGCTTATAAACGTATTTGCTATTTTGAATAAGATCTTAGCAATATAAGTGAGTTTTGCATTACGTTACACACATCATCTATGTAGAAGAGCTCCACAACACTGTAGCAATAAGGAAATAAGCGTGTGTGGCATCTTCCCCATATACTTGGGGGAAGACGCCACATGGTTCAGAAATAGGTGAAATAAACTATATTTTATTAATTTTTTGTTTTATAGCACTAAATAGCATTGTGCAAAATAGAAAATAAATCACTTGCATATTTTCTTATGCTTTCGTTTTAGGCATTATGACTTTTAAAAAATAGAACTCTCATTTAATTACCATTTAGACAATGCCTGAAAACAACAAAAGAAAAGCTAAACACTCTTCTAAAACAAAAAAACAAGTCTAAACTAATTCCGAGAAGAGTGACTATGCGGGGAAAGGTTAAGGAAAGCTAGAAAAGGCAATTTAGCGCAAAACGCATTCCAAGAAACCTTCGAAAATACAGAAGAAAACGAGACAACATGTCAGCTAGTCATCCTCACGTGAAAAAATTCCTCTACATTCGAGTGATGACGTATGGATGATGATAATAGGGGATTTTTATGCTAATAAAGGTCCCAAGTGTGACTGGATTCAGTGCATTGAATGCAACAAATGGTTGCATGAAGATTGCAATGATGATCATTTGCATTGAGTGAAATTTTGTGTAGGCTGTCATTCAAATTTGTGCTGCTATTATTTTTTTCAAATCAAATATGACTAAATTTCAATTTGTTTCCTTTTGTTATTATGTTCACACTTAAGTTTTTAATGTTGGTCTTATTTTTTTATTTATTGGGTGTTATGGCATCTTCCCCATAACAGGTGGCATCTTCCCCGTATATATGGGGAAGATGCCACAAATAAATGACTTTCTACAACATTAAATTCTGACTTAATTTTATACTTTGAAGAGTATTCACTGGTATTTATGATTATCTAAATTGTTGAAAAATAAAGTGTATTTGTTTGCATGGACTTGTTATTGCAATTTAAACTGTAATCATCGAAAATTCCTTAACTGTGGCATCTTCCCCCGATTTACCTTATATATTGACTCTGAAATCATCCTACCCAAGTCCTCCCATACACCATCTCTATAGATACCCCGTATAAATTGGAAGAACATACCTAAATTACCTTCTCTTCTGTTTAGTCTGTGAAGACTCTTCATTCTTCCATCATCTCCATTATTATCTATATTTTATTCAAACTGCTACACTGTAGTGCTAAGCACAAAAGTGGTACCAGCAGTCGAGCTCAAACTGAGATAAAACTCTTTAAAGTTTTGCGCCACCATGTATTTGATTCAGATGAAACGTTTTCAGAATTTTTTAAAAAATATTTCCCCTTCTCAAATGTATAATTTTATATTTAGGTAAAATACGTCAGAAAGAGCCGCCTCAATTCGCCAACCATCGCGGCGATAACTCAATTTTGTTGAAAAGTGCAGATACGACTTTTGTGCTTGGCACGGCAGTACAGTTCGTTTATGCGATGATTTGAATATTACTAAATTATTATTTAATAATTTTCTTAAAAGATTGGCTAATTTAGAAGCCCCTTCGAAAGAGGGAAAATATTCACTCCTAGGAAAGAAAAAACCCTAAACCGATTTGATACAACTTCGTAGAACAAAACGGAAGTCCTACATTCATCCAATGGTTAATTACCCCTATGTTGTGAATGAACTTGTGAAAAACTAAAGGCTAGATTCTGAGTCTTTATATTACAAATAATTTGATGTACTATTTGACTAAATGCCGGATTTGTATAGTTTAAATTTTATTTTATTTCGAACTACTTGAACTTATATGATGCATTATTTGTCACACTTACAGTGGAATATTATGATATAAAAGTTCAAACCCAGATAAGTCTACATAACTAACACCAAGTGTAGTTTATTTTCTACATTCAATAGAAAATACAGAAATCAAAAATAAATTAAAAATTAAGGAATAATTTCACATGCCTTGTTGAATAAAATAAAACACTGCATTTGTATGATTTTTTAATCAGTTACATATACATTCTGTGTAATAAAGATCATTGGTAAATTTGTATCTATCTATTAAAATAGCAGATGTCTTTTTGTCTGCTATTAGAACGAAAATCAGTTACAATTCTATGGATAAATTTAATTAGGATTGCGAAACTAAATCTCTTACATTTTACTCTGCTGTAAATTTTAGGCAATGAAAAATGCACTTTCCTTTTTTTTTTTTTTTTTGCTAGTACTTACAATAACTGGAATGTTTTGTAGAAACAAAACAGCGAAATGATTAATGTCTAAGACATCTAGACACAGAAATATATTTATCATACAATCCTATTTCATAACAAAATAAATTTGCTATTTACTATATACGGCTAACGTTACCAACCCTTATTTCATAGATAGACGATATAAATTCTGTGAAGCTAAATCCCCCGGCTTCTATTTGCCTCAATGTCTCTCAATTCTTGAATCGCGGAGGGTCTACTTTCTGGAAGGACTACTGCAGCACAAAATACATATATTCAAGTCGAAATTCGGGCCTGTCACGGAAAAAGAAGCGCGTTTCCGCCCCAGGGGCGATGCTCTGGGGACCCAGTTAAACGCAGCCTGTCAATTCGGAAGCTACAATTTTCTTGAAACTTGAAATGCCTGGCTCTATGCAAAGTGCCGGACCGTATCTTTCGCTTGAGGGGACAGCATTGTCAGGGCTGTGATGCTGATTCGAGAGATTTCGACCCCCCCCCCCAAACCCTAGTTACAGCCCCTATGCAGCATTTGAATTCTTTCTGAAATTGTTGCTGAGGGAGACGTGCTACGTGTGGGCAGAAGAAAGTATTCCTAACGTGAATATTTTGTTCAAAACGGCTATATTTCTTTTCTTAAGTTTTTTTAATGGTAGTTATAGAGTAATTCGGCAGTAAATGAATGCTTTCACAACAAGATATGCACGATTTTATTTTCTGAAACATAGAATATTGATGAAAACAGTAACGCGTTTGGTGCAATAAATTAGAATATTTCGAATGATACTGTGTAACAAAAAAAATAACGTCGGAATTTTTTTGGTTCTACTCCAGATTTTGGGTAGTTTAAATGAAAGCTCGAGCAGAAACCCAGTAAATGAGCTCGTCTAAATGGAGAACAAAGTAGAAGGTAAATAAATTACCAAATCCGGTGTTATTTTTTGTTTTACGCTTTCACTACCCACCCCCGTCAATTATAAAATGATAATAACAATAAAAAAATAATAAATAAATAAAAACCAAGAGTTTGGTTAAAAAAGAAAAGTTATTGAAAACGATTTTTAACTAATAACGTAGTGAATCAAGGAAGGCGTCGAAGAAGTCCAAAACCCTCTAATTCGTGCTAGCATAAATTATGCCTTGAAAATAATTTATTGCTTTTATTAACAACTGACTTAACTCATAATTAGTATTATTCATTTTTGCTGTGGGTAGCTGTCAATATTTGCTCCATCCTCAAAACAACGGCAAAGTAAGTATAATTAAAGCTAATAGAATAAATAAATAAATATATAATAAAATATTTAGTAAGTAAATAAAACAAGCGAATAAAATGAATAAAATAGATAAGTAAATAAATAAAAGTGATAAAATAATAATTCGCAAAGGAAAAAATTATAAAATTATAATAAATAAACATACAAAAAGGAACCCAAAGCATTTTTCAATTTGAAAGTTTAGTTCCTCAGATTTCTTTGTTCCAAGATGATTAAAAAATTAGGTTTTATTTTAGTGCATTGAAACTAAATTGCAGTATTTTTAAGCCTCTTAAAACATAGAAAAACGTACGCTTAAAACTTATTTGAAACTTGTACTTAAACGCGTTGCTCGCGTCGAATTTAAATAATCTTTGCTGTTCCTCCGTAAAGTTGCTTTTCCGGTCAGAAGGATAGGGTCACTGTGAAATTAGTTTTACAGGGTTGAACTTTCATCAGCTGAGAAATTTACTTTAGGCAAAATACGGCATGCTAGAATAGAATCACAAAGTATGACTTTTTAAAATGAATTCGCGAAGTTAAAAAAAAAATATTTTTAGATGAAGGTGGGATTCAAATTTTAACGGAATAATAGTGTTTAAAGCTTTAATTAAAAATGCATTAATTGTCTTCATTAGAAGGAAAATAAGCCTACATTAATTGCAAGTATAGGGAGGAGAAAATTACGTATGTGTGCAGCATTATGCAAAGTTGAGAAGGTAAAAATAATACTATTATTATTAATATAACAAACAAGCTAATCTCTCGATGTTTTATTATTATTATTATTGATCTAATTGCACAAAATAATTCTTAGTTGCTTAGCTTGAACTAGTTTAATTCCGAAATAATTTCAGCGGATTTATTTCATTAAAACTAACTAATTCTTATATGCATCGGTATTACTTTATTTCAAATGAACCAGTGATGGTTTTAGGCACATAAATTATCACTTTTATCAAATTTTCTTCTCAAATTAGAAATTATTATTCGATATTTACACACCAAAATCCTTTCTCGCAATAAATATAAAAGAACACTTTCAAAGAACCTTCATTTCGAAATAAAGAAATTAAGCATGTTCTTTATTTATGTGTTCATCAATCTGATGTTTTAAACATTATTTTAAATACACGATGCATGTTTTTACCCCTTAAAACCACTCTGCCACTTTTCGCTTTCTCCTTGCAAAATCAATTAACGAAAAATAGCAAACGGTAAAAATAACAACGAATTAGTTTTCTTCTCGTTCTTAAAAGCAGAAAAATAAAGCGATAAAAGCTGGCCATTTTGTATTTTTTCGCCACCCCAGTTCAGTGTTGCAACCCTATTTGCCGCCATTATATACCACGGATTTAGTTCAATTTTCGTCCCTCTTTCTCTTGAAAGTGAAGGACCCGGGGGAAAGGAATTTTGCTTTTAAAAATTGACACCTCGATCTAGAAGCCAAATAAAACGCGAGGAAAAAAAACTGTCTTAGTGAAAGATGCAACCCTAAGGCCACAGCATCTGTTGTGAGAGGGATAGGTTGTCCCATTTACCCCCAGGATATGTTGTGCTCTCCTGCTTTTTTTTTATACCACTACAGTTCGGGATAATAATTTTTCCTGTTGCAGGAATTGAAGTGAAGAGAATTTCGATTTTAAAATGTGATTCAAGTCTTTCTGGCGCGGCTTTGCGCTACACTATTTTATGGAAAAAACGGTAATATGATTGCACTGGAAATGTAAAAAAGCTATTCCAAAATGGAGTGAGGGTGGTTGAGAGAATTTAAATTTTGGATTACGTAAGACATATGAGTATCACTTTTTTGGAAAAAACATTTGAAGTTTGTTCTTGCTGGGCCCGAATTTCTTCGTTAGGGTTAGAATTATGTTGGTTCGTCCATTACGTTCCTCTATTTATCGCAATCCCCCTTCTAACTTGCCTGGTTTATTAATTTACTTATGTTATTTAATAATGTCATTTAATTGATTTTTTGGGGGGGGGGGGGAGGCTGTATGTATATGTTTAATTGGCGTAAGATACCACTGCATAAATATTTTCACTATGGCTTGCTAACAAATCCAAGGGTTCGTTTAGTACAAATTTACAAAATGAAACCCAGTATTATGTATTCTAGAAGTTGTTTATTATTCTCAATTCAAGTTCATCCTAGTGTAAACGACTTCTACTGTTTTTTTTTTTTTTTTTATTAGACTGACCAATCATGTGATATTTTTTACTGATTTTCTGCTACAAAAATGATCACACAGCATTGATTTTTAAAATTCATTGGAAAACCAGCCCACTCATCATTTTTTAACATTAAAAATTTAAATTCTGTCGAGAACTTCAAAGGTTGTGAAAAATTGATAAATTGACATTGATACAGTAAAATATGCTGTCTCTACTACGTAATTGAAACGAAAACGCATGTATGCTTTCATCTTAAATATTTTTTCCCCATAAAACATTTTCAATTTTTGGATTTATCAATGCGTCCAAGTTGGAATAAAATGTATCAGTGTTCTGCGGTTAAAAATAAATAAATACCGTTTAGAGTAAAAAAAATAACCATTTTAATCGAAACTAATATAATATCTTCTCTTTGTTTTTCCAAAAATACGAATCACGTGAGCAAACAGCTCATGCATTATTAACGTACTAAACAGCAGCGAAAAAACATAAATGCTTATATCAATCCATGAACTTGTAACGGTATTTAATCTGAGATTAAATAAAAAATCTGCAAAAGTAAGCTAAAACTTATGCAAAATTATAAGTAATAGGGATACGAAGTAATCACCTGGCTCCAATTCTTAATTAGTAAAACTCTAATATGTCAGAAACAAATGAAACTTTTTATTACTATCTACTCCCAAGAACCTTCAATAAGTCGAATTACAAGGAGGGAAGGGAATTTCTGCCCTAATCTTCCTACGCAAACATTGCTGACCCCCTTTCTGGACAATCGAATTCCGTTGTGTCAGCGTTCGGAACTGTCACTTAGAAGAGACCAATAATTAATTAATGCCATTAATTAGACCGACGGGAGCCTTCGATCGAAAACTGCCAAGAATGCAGGCGCTCGGTTACAGTTTGTGAAGCTCTGACCACAGTGCACTGCGGAGTGGAAAGGCGGGGGAGGGGGGAGGCATAGAATTGATTTACAGGAACTGTTCGAGACGGAGAAGCTAAGATCGGGTTGCAGGAAGAATTAAATAATTTGGAACAATGTAAAAGGGGTCATTTGTTGGATGTTTTTGCAGTAAGTTCGGAATTTTTATTGATAAAGAAGCTTAACTAAGCCGCTTTTCTTCAATGGAAAATTGTTTACAAAGATACAATGTTAAAAAAATTTTAAATAGTTGTTTCGTGGCTGATGTGAAGTATTATGTTTCGTGAAATTGAATGGAAATGTTACAGATAACTGCTCTAAATTTTTATTGAATTAAAGTTATATAAATAAGATGAATAGGTTCATTGGCAATGTTCCAATCGCATATTTTTGCGGACTTATTCGCTCTTTCAAATATGATTTGTCTCAAATCAGCTCTCAAATTTCATTTCGAGCTGTACTTTATGATTGCAATCAAATGCCGAAAAGCTCAGTTGCAGCATCCAGAGACTGCAACTTTGTCCTTAGATCCTTACAGAGTTGATTGTTTGGTTGTTTGCAATTTTGGTCAGGTGTCGGACCTGGGGCCACTTTACCTGATGTGCCACGACAGAGTTGTTGGTAAATGACCTCATGTAGAAGATGAGTGTATTTTTACACTGGTAGCTGAAAATATTTTAGCCCACCCGAGAGAGTTGCGGGTATTCTAGACTGATGAGTCCAGAGAATAGGCGAAACTGCAGTCTCTGAATGCTCTGAGCTGTTATATATATTTTAGAATTCTGCCATAGCTCTAGTTATGGAGCGGTATTTGTAGCTATGACTTTAAACGTTTCTAGATAATAAAATTTCTAAATACAATTTAGAAATTTTAATAAAAAGTAGTTAATTAGATAGGTTGGTGTAATTGAACAGCTTGGGAGTTGAAGGGGTTATGTGACAAAATATCAATTGCGAGTAATTAAAGTTCAAAGTTTTATTGTTGTAGTTGTTGGAACTTTTTTGTTTTCTGACTTTGTCATTAGTGTGCGTATGAAATTGGTCTATTCACATCCACTGTTTGATGTACCAAGTTTTATTTTCTTACCTGTATCCATTTTTTACCATCGTCCAGAGTGCTCATTTTTAAAATATAACATAGCCCCTTCATCCTCCAATCCCTTCAATTATAAATTTCAGCATATTACTTTTTATTCTCAGAAGAAAAAAAAAAAGAAAAAGAAATAAATTCATGCATTTTTACCGTTCTCTCTGACTGAATTCTTTCTTTATCAAACAGAATAAAAAATGCGGCATGTTTTAACTTAAAAAAAAAAAAAAAAAGATCTCGACTGAACAAGAAAAGAAAAGACAGAACGTGAAAGTTGACACCAGCTTCGAACCCCGGTCACGTGTGAGGGACCTTTCAGAGTCTTAAAATGTTGGCGGTTGCGACGTCAACCTAATTATTGGTGTCGTGGCTTGTCCGAATCGCGTTTCCTCATTCTTTCCAGAACCCTATACCATCCTGACGTCACACCCTTTCTGCTCCGGGAAAAGGATGAGAGGAAAAAAAATATTCGTCTCTGGAAGTTATCCCTCGGGAGGGACACTCGATGCACAACTTTTGTGGGGGTCGTACGCAAATGTCCCAAGCACACAACTGAAATATTAGAGGAGTTTCTCGATTCTCTCGAAATTAGCAACATAAGAAATCTATATTCCAGAGAGAAATGAATAACAACACTTACTATATATATATATATATATATATATATATATATATATATATATATATATATATATATATATATATATATATATATATATATATATATATATATATATATATATATATTTAGCAATGACAAATTGTCATTTGTCTTCATTTTGGACATCAAATGTCGTGTAGACGCTTTTTCAGATTGGACTTGAAGTCTGAATCAGGATGCGTCCCGCTGCGCCACCTCCCGGGACGTCCACCGGCCCCTGCTCTTTCGAGTGGTGGCACCATATTCTGCACACGCACACCTATCGCAATTCGTCATTTGCGAAAAACAATTTAAATTCAAGATATTAAAATTTAAATATTTTTTCTCTTTTTTGTGTGTGCTTGAACAGATGCAATTAACTGGGATTTTCATTTTAACGAAAATATTTTTCTTCTGGCGGTGGGGGAAGGGGGGTATTTATTTATTTATTTTTATTTATTTATTTATTTATTTATTTATTTATTTGAATATTCACGAGTGCTTTTTATCCTCATTTGATCTTCGTTGAAGTTTCTTTGATTTAGAGTTACAATGCGGTATCTTAAGAGTGTTTGTTTAGTTTTACGTCAATAGAGTTGCATTAACACTATTAAAATATGAGTGGGGCAGAAAAAAGTACCGAAGTTGCTGATCAAAGTTATCCTGAATAAGCTGAACCTCACATCTTGGTATCGTTTTAGGGTTAAGTTATCAGTCACTTATCTCCCAGGTATAAATATATCCTTTTTAATTAATTATGCTGTATTTTAAGAGAGTTTTCAACAGACGCAATTTTACAGTTAAAATATGGGTGGGACAGACAGAAAAAAAAAGAGAAATCGTTGATCAAAATTATTCTAAATGACTATACCTTTTATATTAGTATCTTTTTAGGGTTGAATTATCCTTCATTTATCTCCGGAGAATAAAAATATCCTGTTTATAGTAATTATGCAAGTTTTTTTTTTTTTTTTAAGTTTTATTCTAATAAACGCAATCACACCAATTACATAAGAGAGTAGCAGCAAACGAAATTGTTGATAAAAGTGATCTTGAACAACTCTACCGTTCATATTAATATAATTTCAGGGTTGAATTATCGGTCACTTACCCCAGGGGAATAAATAAATCCCATGAAGTGCAGGGCTTGAAGGGAACTCGTACATATCATTCCATTTTGCCGATGGCCCCCGAGGCTAGCTTTTATCTCGTCGTCTGATCAGAGAGAACGTAGTGTCACATATGGGGTGTCATATACCCATTGTTTCTCTTAAAAGAAGTCCCGAGTCCTGATGCAGGAAGAATAGGTTAACACTCTCTATTCTCTCTCCGAGGTGTAAATCAACTTTGAGGTGTGTTGAGTGGTTTTTATCAGGTTTGTGTTTTCCGTACTTTTCTTTTCGTGGGGTTAGATTTTCGTTGGCTTTTACATATGTGGGGAAAGTTCCACTTTTTATTTATCCAGACAAAAATGGATTGTTTTTACGCTGTTCTAAATGTTAAATTGAAAATTACCATATTTCAAAAATTATTAATTCCTTTGAGTTTGGACAATTTATGTAAATGACATTTTTCTTTTATTTCTCAAATAAGTCACATCAAAAATGCATACATAATTTGCCTAGCAGGTGCATTTCCTTCAAAGTTTTAACTTCATTAGCAGACACAACTAAACCTTTTACGTTACTACAGTTCAGTAACTGATATAAAATCAGGAATAAAACATCGATAGTTTTAATGTAAAAATGCTATTGTTCTAGCAAATCTATGTGTATAATTTAATTGAAAGTTTATTTGGAATGATTTTACTTGTAAAGCTTTAGTAAATTTTAATGAACTCTATTCTATGCTTTTATATTAATGATTGATTTACTGCAAAACGTGCTTCTTGCAGACACAATGTATTTAATCGATAAACTAAACGGTTGTGAAATGGCTGTACTTAGAGTGTATCAGTCGACGAAATAAGTTAAAAATGTCACGAAGAATTCTGATTTAATGTAGTTAACAACGTACAAGGTTGAAGAGACAGTAGGAATTTAATGGTTATATCGTTCACTCGATAATTTTATGTTGGATTTTTTTTTTACTAGACAACAAGGTGGGTCGTCAACGCAATCCTAATCCAACAATAAACAAAATAATAGTCACCTGGACATCAGTTAGATTATCTTTACAACTTATTAGTGTATTAGTTGAAAAAAAAAATGTTTTCATTTATTGACTTCATTTGGGCAATTCCATGAAAGTGTGGAAAATCGTTGAAAAAATTAAATTAAACTAGTGTGATTAATTTGCATATTTTTCGATTTAAAAGGGTTGAAAGTGTCTTATGCAAAATAAGTTTCCGTCTAGAACCTAGTTTTTTAGTTTTGGCAGCACTTTGAAGTTGGCATTAGAATGTTTTATTCTTGGTGAAGCAAATGGTCAAACTTTCAACGTCGGTAAGTTTCACTTTTTTTCTTTAGATAACTGTTGCAATGAAATATTAATGATTATTACACTTTAAATTAATATTCTGAATTGCTGAAGTAAGTGTTGTTACCTAAATTAAGTGATTTATGTATATTTAAAAAAAGCACTATGCTATGTAGCGTAAGTTACCAAAAACATGTTAATGTTTTTTATGTGAATAAAGAAAGAGCAATACAATATTAGTAATGTTATATTTTCTATCTTATAAGTGTGTATCAAATAAATAATGATAGTTTTCTTTCAAATACTGTTAATTTTATTCTTTGTGCCACAGTCAAAATGCGTAACGTAAGTTACTGGCATATGCACGTAACGTAAGTTACCCAAATAAAATTTAAATGCTTGCGTTTAGAAATAAAGTACATTGTGGAATAAACTTATGTGGTTAGTAGGAGTAATTTATTCGAACCTTCTTTTATCGTTATGTATTTACTTTATTATATTAAATTAATCATATTTCTTAAAATGTCTTTGTTTGCTAATAAGCTTACATACACGTCTCTTCTAAATTACATCATTCTTTTAGGCTTTTAAGATGTTAATTCACTAAAAAAATATCCTTGCATTCAGTACATAGGATGTGATGTCTATGAAGTATTCAAAAGTGGCTACTATTCTAATTTAAGTTATCAAATGTATTTCGTAAAACACAAATCTAAAAAATCTATTTCTTTCAGACGAAATATTTTGTATGCTCTATTAAAAATGGCACTGACCGCTGCAGAAAAAATGCGTCGTAGGAGGGATAAGCTAAAGAAAGATGGAAAATATGAAGAGTATAAGAAAAAGATGAGAAAATATGTTAAACAATCAAGAATGAAGAAGAAAAAAGAAATTGAAAAACTTCCTTTAACACAACAAAGAAAAATACAGAATAAAATAAGAAACGAGTGTAGGCTCAGAGTAGTAAAATTTAGAGAAAAAATGCGTAAAATCAAAGAGCAATCTACTACTGAGACATGCACGCTTAATTCCACCACAGCATATAAAACTAGGAGCTCTCTCGGTAAAGCTACTTCTAAAGCAAATCGTGCATTACCCAATTCTCCAAGGAAAAAAAAGATGGTTGTCTCTAAATTGTATGAGAAATTCGTAGCAGTGGAAAATGAGGAAGAAAATAATACTGCTATAAGAAATGGAAGGAAGTCTATAAATATTGATATAGTAAAAAAAGTTAAAAAATTTTACGAGAGGGAAGAAATGTCAAGACAAGCACCAGGAGTAAAAGATGTTGTAATAATCAGAAATGATAATGGAACTAAATCAAAAGTGCAAGCAAGACACCTTATTCTTTCCATTCGAGAAATGCACCAACTATTTGTAGAAGAACATCCTGACTGCAAGATCGGAAAGAGCAAATTTTTTGACCTTCGCCCGAAGCATGTCTTACTCAGCAGTAAACTTCCAAGAAATGTATGTCTCTGCCAGTATCATGAAAATTTTAGGTTGGTTACTGAAGCATTAAAAAAATATTACGATGTTTCACCTCTTACAGACTTTTCTTTTTTATGCTCAGAGAAAACGGACAAGTGCTGGTATGGAGAATGTGCACATTGCTCGAATCAATTCGAACATACCCTGGCAGAAATTATCAAAAACGAAACTTTAAATGACTTGAATTGGTATGTTTGGAAGACCGATGATACAGGAAAACTTAAAAAAGTTTTAGAAGAAGGAAACTCAGATGATATAGGAAATTATCTGAAAAAAATCATTATGCTTTTAAAAACATGAGTCTTATGTAATAGGTTTGATTATTTATATAAATCATTGAGTTTTTTTTGTTAATTTCTGTGAATTTAACTTATAATTGTTATTTTACAATATCTTGATCTAAACTGGACTGGAATTTTCATTCTTTATTTATTGTAATAAAAATATGCTTATAAGTGAACTTTGTAACATAAGTTACTGTAACGTAAGTTACTCAGCTAAAAATTCCCATAAATTTCAATTTTTGAACTACATTTTTAAATTTGTGAAAATAATTTCCTAAAACTATCCAAAAAAAAGATAAATTATGATTCAAACTAAAAACAATTGTGAAAGAGCAGAGATTTGCCTTAGAACGAACTGTCACGTTATTGCATTCCCTTTTTGTGTAACATAAGTTACTGCCTTATTTTTGGCTGCTAAATTTTGAAAAATTTAAATGCAGCAAATATTTTTGTATTTTTATTATGCTTTTGACTGTCATTTTCATGGATAACTTTCGTACAAGGTTTGTATAACAATATTTGCTCTCACTGAGGTGCTAAATGCAAAAGGGTTGGTCAAAATGTAACGTAAGTCACCGTGGAATTGCCCATTTGTAAATTGTTACAATTTGCAGATCCTCTTTAACTTGACACGAATATTTTTCTGCTTTCAGGTGATGCGAGTATTGGATCCGGAGATGGAACGGGGGAAGACGATGACGATGACAGGAGTAAAAAACGACAGAAAAAAAGAGGAATCTTCCCCAAAGTAGCCACCAATATAATGAGAGCATGGCTTTTTCAGCATCTTACCGTAAGTTCCAAAAGTTATTGTTTTTTTCTGTATCAAAAATTTTTACTAACTTCTATAGTTTTTAAATGCAGCATTAACAAGATAAATGTAACGAATAGCTAAACTGACAGAGCTCCAGGTTGACAGTAGCCTCGGAAAATCAAAAATTTCGAAGATTTTTCCCAGTCCTTTTGTTGATTATTATTGAGTTTCTCTTTATTTCTTCAATTTTGTAATAATACATAAATCCTAAAATCAGTGCTGACTTTTAGAAATGAACGAGATATCATTTCCCCAAAAACATCTCAAAATATGAGAATAATACTAATAATGATGATTGATTGCATTTAAAATCGTGGATCTTCAGTTTTATGTCGTACTTTGGAAAAGAAAAGTATTATATGGCATTATTTCACATTTCAAAAAGTTAAATCCTCAGTTAATCGTCAATGAACGACCGGTTGAGATAGGTTTATCAGGTGGCCATTAAACGCAGCATCCAAAAAATAAACCTAAAACTCATTTTTAAAATAATTCCGTGATCAAAAATGATGCAGGCATTACTTATTATTTATCGCTGTTCCCAACTGTATGAGCTCCCAGAACAGCATCCCGCTCCTCTCAATTATCCTTTCACAATTTATCCCCGTCCAGCCTCTTCCATTCTGGATCCGCATCAAAAGCAGCTGTCGGCAACTTCGGAGTCAACTTGGGAACCTTAATGAAGTAAGCCCCAGCGTTTATGAGGGGGCGCACCTTTTCAGCTTTCTATTTCAGGCGGACCCCCATTGTATGTACCCAGCAAGGGTGGGAGGAGGGACGAATATCGTTTTGTCGGCACATATCCACCCCCCAACCTTCGCATCCGACTGACCTATGTCTGGTGGAAAAGCTCTTTCTGTAAAGCCGTCAGCTGGCACAAACAGCTTGCCATCATTGACTTCGAATCCTTGTGTATGGCGTTTGTATAAATCTATCCATGGACGGTCTTCTATTTTTGTTCCCGATGGCACTTTGTCGGGCTTTAACAGGGACTTGCTTCCCCTGGCAAAAACAGCTGATGTCATTACGCCTCCCTTATGTTGGTGAAACTTTTAACGATGGTTGATTTTAAATGAATAGGACTTGTACATATTCGAGGGGGAGGGTGAATAAAAGACGAAGTTAGATACTGTAGATTAAATATTTTTCCATAAGGTGAGCAAAAAGTGAAAACATTGTTTCTATTTTAAAAATTGTTTTTACATAACCTTCATTAGAACCAAACAGAAAATGAAAACAAGTACGTTGTATTCAAAGTAAAACAACGTGCTAGTAATTGACGAAATTAACTTTTCAGCATTGGTTAATATTTGATTTATTTTTGCATTTTTTTATATATTTCTTAATAACACAGCTAAAAAAAAGGAAATTTAAAAGAACGTAAATAACATAATTAAATGAAAATTTCCAAAAATTGTCCAAATGAGGAATTGCCAATGCAATTATATTTCGGGCCCCTTCCCTTATTTTTGTGTGTGCGTGCGTGTTTGTTTTAGGACTGAGAATCAGTAAAAACGATCATTGCACTTCATTAATATCTATGGAAAATAGTGTATTGACATAAAAAGTAATTATTTTTTCAGTTAATTTCAAGATCCTACCCCTTCGTTTTAATGGGAACTTATTTTATTCTTACAAAAAAAGCTGTTTTACGAGAGCTTGGTTTAGTATTTCACCCAAGCATGGGAAGAAAAACAAGATAGCTATACATTCCATATGGTAAAAAAGTAGGCTTTTTATAGATCCTATAAGTTTTTTTTTTTTTTTTTAAGTAAAGAAAGTGGGAAAAGATATTTGATTTGCAACAAATGCAAAAGATAAGTTTTGGACCTATTATATGTTTTTTTGTAAAACAGTTTTGTCGACCTTGTGGAAAGTCTAAAAGAAGCTATTACTTAAGCAACTGTAAAAGTGTGCGCGTGTGTTTGAGCTAAGTGGGGATAAGAACGACAAAAGAATGCGTTTGCTTTGTCATTAACGATATTTAGAAAGTTCAGTTAGAGAAATTAGGCTTTTGATTATGCAATCGAAATTAGTTTTTACTTTAAATTGAAAAGGATATCTCATGCAGTAATTTCAAAAATGCAATTCTTCATCAACGTTTTTGAAAAAACAAAGGGGGATGGAGATCTATTTTGAAAATACTTTTATTCTTTAAAAGTTATCAATAGCTAACAGATATAATTGGCTCACTCTCAAATAAATTATGCTTCTAAATTCATGAAACGTGTTTAAAAATATCGTTAGAAAAAGTGCATAAGCTGTAAGGACTTTAATTTCGATTTCAACCGTTAATTTTCTCTCCGTGAGGATGACTCATTGATGTGCCAGCGGAAGTTTAAAGTAGAAGTAAATGTTTTTCTTATACCGAACCCCGAGGTACTTGGCAAGATCTCGCTGTTCATTTTGAGTTCTTCACTTCATTGGCTTTTGGAGACTAGGGCTACAAGCTGCAAACGACTTGAAAAAAAAAAAAAAAAAATCCAAAAAAGAAAATATGTTTTGGATAGGCTCTGAGTGTGTGCCTGCTACCATGGGGAAATATTGGATGGCGATCGAAACCCCTTAGGCACACCGTGTAATCACTTTTCGAGCCCCCTTCGACTCACCTTCTTCAGCTCAATCAAATATTGTGCCGCACACGTCCGGAAAGAGAGGAACAGGAAGGGTTGCTCTCAGATCGGGGAAAATTAGCTGGCTGGGTAATGTTTATGTTGAGATTGGCTTAGTAATATCTGACGGTATTTGTAACCTTGCAAGAAGTATAAAATTTTCTTATGCATTGGTTTTCGACAGTTCAAAATTGAAATAATTACGTTACATTGCAATAAGACTAAGAACCATTTTTCAAATTTACACGTCTAGACTGACTTTATTATGAAAAATGTAGTTGATTTTGATAATATAAAATTTATTGCCCCTTTGCGCGCCATAAGCTCTGAAGAAAAATAACAAAGTTCCAGTTATTGACAGAAAAAACAGTACATGTTTTATTAGAACTCTTTTTTGCTAATTTTAAGACTCTAATATCTCCCTAAAGTAAAAAAAAAATCGAAAATATTTTTATTCTATAGTTTACAAAATAAACTTGAAGTTAGACGACGTATTTGTCGTATAATGATTTTTAAAAGGTTAATCAATTCATTCTCGATTAGGAGATATTTATAATATTCATGTACGTAGAGAGATTCACTGGACAAGCACTTGTTGATGGCAGTTTCGTAGTTTTGGGATATGAAAAAGGGAAAAATTGACGTTTGTCTACTTTTAAAGCTCGTTAACTGCAGTTTGTGGTAATAAGCGCAATATTCGGTTTGATAACAGCTACGCAAAAAATGCATTGAGAGACATTTTAACAACAAATGTAGTTCAATTTTATTTCACTATAACTTTGAAAGTCACCAAATGTAGTGAATAAAGCAGTATGACAAAATTAAACCTTGTCATTGAACATTGGAATTACGTCACACCTAAATGACTTGTCGCATGTACTTTCACCAAAAATTAACTTCGAAAATTTTCTTTACGGGTCCTGCTCCACATCAGCAGAAAACGCGACCGAAACCGAAGGCAGAAACCAAAAATCCAGGTTACTTTCCATAGGAACACCACTTAATCCGTTTTACGTTTCTGCTTTATTTTTCTGCTTTACGTTAATGTGGAGCAGGGTCCTACTTGCTTACTGCAGAAAAAAATATTAATTCGAGTACATCTACTCTAGCATAACCCCCACATAACTGTTCTTGACCTATTCCTTCAGCTTACGAATATATTCATCGTACATGTTAAGTATTTTTAAACATCACACCTTTACTATCTGTGCTTGAAAGCTTGAAGTAATATCTGCTAAAGTCAGCACCACAATTTCTCAGTAGCAAAATGTAAAGAAAACTGCCAAAAATATTTTGCTTCTTTGCATATATTGTCATTTAATTCGGCCGAGTCGAATCATTAAATTTAAACCTTTTTGTGGTTTAAGCAAGCACAGAAGTTAAGCTGATACCACTACATATCTGTTCCTGGCCTTTTCCCTCAGCTTAAATATGAATTTCTCATGAATATTATGAATTTTTTAAAAAGTTCACCCACACTATCCGTGCTTAAAAGATCGAAGTAATGTGTATTTGCTAATTACTGCCCGTCAATACCTCGGTAGCTAAAGATAAAGAAACCAATCAAAAATATTCTCCTACTTCTTTGCACAAATTGTCATTTAATTTGACCAAGCCGAAGCATGAATTTAATTAAAAACTTTTCTTGATTTAAGAAAATACACGTCTTGAACCGCTATCTCTGCATATCTGTTCCTGATTCGCCCTTCCCCTTCCCTCATCTGACGAATAAATTCCTTATATTTATTAAGCATTCTTAAAAATTACTCCTTTACTCTATCTGAGCGTGAAAGCTGGAAGTAATGTGTATTTGCTAGTTACTGCACCGCAATACCTCGGTCGCAAAAGATAAAGAAACCTGCCAAAAATATTCTCCCACCTCTTTGCACACATTGTCATTTAATTTGGCCGAGCCGAAGCACGAATTCAATTTAAAACTTTGCGTGGTTTAAGGAAACGCATGGGCTTAAAAAGCGGGGAGAAGCAAATTCCAATTTTGTGTCAAGGATTCCCTGAATCGGCGCAAAATACCCTTGACAGCTTGCACTTGGGCAGGCGGAGCCGATGATGAGACAATAATTAGATTAGGCGTCACGCTCCCTGACACCTGTCCCGGACCTCTTATTAAATCAATTTCTTCCCGGTGCTTTTTCATCGTATTGGACGCCCCCAAACTGACTTCTACATTTTCCGATTTTCCTTTTAATCTCATTACCGAATAAGCTCCCCCTGAAAAAAAAGTTTTTTTTTTTCCTTTCTTCTCTTGAGTTTGCTTGTTTGTCATCCACAGCTAGGAATTTAGAAAGATAATTTTTTGTGAAGGAAAATACTTTAAGGGAAAATGAGTCTTCTTTTTGACTGAAAAAATATTTATTTCGCGTCATTACAAACTTCTCTGTGATATTTGCGCACAGATAGAAGAGAAAATTTTCAATGTATCTGGCTAAATTATCCGTAGAAAAAGAGTTTGAAACGTGATAAACTTTTGAGCGGTTTTCGCTCAGGTATTTCTTTCTTTATTTTCTTCTTTTTTGGTAATTTTATGCGTAACTTTTCTTGACACGAAAGAGAAATATTTAAAGTAAAACAAAAAGCTTCTTTCAATATCACATGATGCGAAATTATTGTCACAAATATCGGGAATGCTTCTGCTACCAACAGAACATTCGTGTTTCTGTTCAAATTACTTCATACATTATTCATACATTTTAACTTTTCTTGGATACTTTATTTAAAAAGGAGTGTCTCTAGAGTTACATTGTTAGAGGGGCTGGGGGATTCAATGTAATAGCTGTATCGAAATGATATAAATATAATTCGAGTTTCACGTATTCCAATACTGAAAATAAAAAATGGACCGCTGATATCGTTAGCATTTAATTTTCAAATGATTTATAATTTTTTTCTTTCTTGCATTATATTCTCTTGTTATAGAAAACCTAAATTAGTTTTAGTAACTTCTTTCATCAAAGTGCAATTAAAACTACTATCAGAACCTTAGTCAAAATAAAAACTAAATTACTTTTATTTTATTTTTAATCAACTTTCTATTTTCTTCATCAATATTATTTTATCGAAGCAAAATATTCTACTAGTTGCGGGAAGTACGATGAGAGGCATTCCTGATACACTCTAATCTATTTTTAAGAAAGGAAATATACTTAATTTTATAATTATAAATTGAGTACGAAAGCCGTTGATGTGTTTCTCATTGCAAAATACGCATATGTATCATTGCGAACTAGTTCATTAGTCAGTTGCAGATTTCAGTTCGCAAATTAAATAGAACTTAAATGGATTGAAAACCCCATAAACAACTTGTGTTCGAAATAATTCCTTCTCATTTTATTTTCTTCAAAACTCCGTCACATCTAAATAAAATTTTTCGAAGAAAATTTCCATTCGCCCCCACAGAGACCCCGAAAATCCAACTTAATATTTTTATCCCATTTTTAATAAAACCCGGTGCCAATTTCACGAACCTTTTAAGAAAAAGCGATGTGATGCCAAGTCGTTGTATTCCCTGGTGTTTCATAGCGAAATGAATATTATTGTCATTAACGGAATAGAACACGGTTCGAACACACAGTTGGGGTTTCCAAATCTCTGCTCCTTTGCTTTCTTTGCAAACACATTCGAGGCGGGGGTCTCGCGTGTGATCAAATTTAATTAAAGTTTGAACAAGTCTCATATTCGCCGGTTGCCGTATGTGTAAAAACTAACCCCTCTCTTCCATTTGATTGCGTTTGTTGCCGCCTTTTCGGGGGATGGATCCCTTCGGAGTTTCCTCCTCCCCCTTTTCTTACCCTAACCCCTTGTATGTGCTCTTAACCCTTTTTCGCTGCCCAATTTTGCAGCGATGTAATTAATCATCCCTTGGTCTAATAACCTTCTGCGTTTGGCAGTGGAGCCAAGCATATCCTTCTCGATACCAGAATTTGCCAATTTATTCCTTAGCATAATTTCCTTGTATGCTGTATCTTGAAGACAGTGCGAAATTCAGATGATTGCTATCTCTTGCAGGATAAATATTAAGTAATTTTATTTTAATATTAGCGTTATCCGCCACAGTTTTGCCTCTGCACTGTAAAAAATGAATGTTGTTTTTACAGTATAATACAGCTAATTTTATAGTAATAAACAGTAAAAATAGCTAATTTTACAGTACTAAACTGTAAAATTGCTAATTTAACAGTTTATTACCGTGCATTTTACAGTTTTAAATTGGAATCTCAGCTGGCAGTATTATACTGTAAAAACAACAGCTCATTTTTTGTAGTGTGGTAAATTTAAGGGATTCTCGCTGCTGTCGCTATATCCATAGTTCACGAATTAAAAAAAAAACTAATTGCAGAAAATACTTTGTTAAATCGAAGCGTAATTTTATCAGAGATTTTTAGAAAGAAAAAAAGACATCTGCTTTGCCCGCTCAAAATTGCACGAATTTGGCAATTTATTCCTTTACATAATTTCCTTATATGCTCTATCTTGAAGACGAAGTGAAAATTCAGATGATAGCTATCCCTTGCAGAATAAATATTAAATGATTTTATTTTGGTATGAACATTGCTTTTAAGTTTTTTTTCTCTTGGGATTTATTATAGTCTGTTACTTTAAAATAGGCGTATCAAGGGCACAAATTTTGCGTCATCTCCATGGTAACCTAACTCGATAAACCTAAAATAAATGAATTGACTTTTCAAAATTTGTGACCCTGATGCGCTTATTTTAAGTAGCAGACTATAACAATAGATTGCCCTAGCAGTCATTTGGACTGCTTTTTTATTTGAATTAGAAAAACAATTACGTATTTAAAATGACGCAATTTCTTAGAAGTTTTCGACCTTTTAAGCAGCATATGAGTACGTTTATTAATAATTACAGTTACCTCCCCAATCCCTCCTTCATTTTCGGTTAAAATAAGTGTTATACCTATAGCTCATAAGGAGTTCTTGGGCAATCTAGTATTGAGCATAATCCAAGAAAAGATTGATAATTAAAAGTTGTAATAAACTTTGCACTTACTATTGGTGGTAGACTAGGGGGGGGGGCAGTTATTGATACGGTTGATTGATAATTATGATGTTACAGATCTCAAGCTACACACTTCAAAGATCGGGTAAAATTAACTTAGGTCACGTACTGTCTAATCACGTACTGTCTAGTAGGTTTGAAAGATATCAACCAGACAGGGTTTATGGTAATCTTTTAATTCCTGTTCGGGTGGATGGGTAAAAGTAAAACCTCCATACTTAGTAATAAAATAGACACTATTTGATTTGGAAAAATATATTATCGAAGCAATGAGAACAAACAACTGAGACGTACGTGTTAAAGTTGATATTAGTGTTGCCAATTTGATTTGTTTAATTCTTGAGAAGCATGTTTTGTTAGACTTGTTCTTTAAAACTTAATACAATACTTTGAATGATCCTCTTATTTTCGGGTAACTTAGTACAACTCGACATTACTCGAAAGTTCGTTCACAGGGAAATTTCTGTATATCCCTTTTATTTGATGTAACGAAAGCCCATGTAATTACTAAAACTCTAATGTCTCATGAGAGTGACCCTAATAGCACAGTCGCATCTCAGCAACGTAACAAATACATCACACTGCGACGTGCGTTGCATTCTCAGGGAGGTCACGTCACACTCTGAGACGTCGCAGAGATGTGGAATTTATGTGGAAATGTCCTTGCTGTGGGACATCGCATGGTAACGTCTCTGGGCTGTCGCATCGCGACAACCCAGAGACGTCACAATGTCCAACTTCAGTTACGTCGCAGAGTAACCAGTATGTACTGTCGCAGTGCGACATTGTTGTCGCACTGCGACTATCCTTAGATATATTCTTAAAAGGTGAAAAAAATCCAACTTCAAGTTCTGTCACAGAGTAACATGCATTAACTGTCACACGGCGGCATTAATTCTGAATAAACTGTAGTAAGAAGAGCTGATATTTTATAATTAAATATTGAAAACTAAACAATAATTGTTTATATCATACGTAGAGCAGGAAATTCAATATATAACTTATAAAGTCCCAAGTAAGAACAGTTTAAGAAGAAAATAAACATTTAAAAGAAGAAAATTATACGATTGTAATAACAATGATTCAATTGAATACTATATTCCCAAGCAAGAACAGTTCGAATGAAAATAAACATTTAAAATAAGAAAATTATGCAATTTAATATTATACCTGAGTAGAAAATCCAGCATATTCATTGGCGACTAACAGGATCAAGACGATTGCTGAGAGTAACAGAAAAAGATACAGCGTCAGAGAGAGTATATAAATATTACTACTACCCTCTTTCGCCATCCATTTCTGAATAAACTGTAGTAAGAAGAGCTGATATTTTATAATTAAATAGTGAAAACTAAACAGATACAAATTCGAGTGCAATTAACTCTTTACATCATACACTGAGCAGGAAATTCATGAAATTAATAAAATTCAATATACAACTTATAGATTAAGTCCCAAGCAAGAAGTCTAGAATGAAAATAAACATTTAAAATAAGAAAATTATATAATTTAATATTATACTAGAGTAGAGAAAATCCAGCAATTTAAATTGGAAGGAATTTTAATTGCAAGATTTTTGAAGCAAAATGAAAACATCTTTGAAAACTAACGGCCTCCCCAGAATCACGAGTTATGAAAATTAAATTCATGTACATTCCTAAAAGTTCATACTTTTATAACAAAAAAAAAAAAAAAAAAAAACTTCTATTTACTAACCAAATGATTTTTGATAACAGCAGCAACAATTCTATTAACTTAAAATCCATTCAAATTTAACTGACCAACTTTTTTATAGGATCGAAGCCAATCCACATGAATTCATTTTTTTACAGACATACAAAACAACACAGCTTAAAATAATAAATTGTTTGAGATCGAAGTAAATGGTTTAAGTTTGCGGTGGTGAACGGTTAAGCATGACATAGAAAAAAATTCATTTCCTTTCCCAAAAAACAATTAATAAGAAATTTTAAAGCACTTCTAAAAAATTTTTGCAGTAAATAAAAGAATATAACACAAACAATACAAACTTACTAATAAGTTGATTTTTCAAATCGTAGCGCAACAAGAGAACAACGCACTTTCATAAATTTGTACGTTGCAGTTAATCAGCTTTTGCTGGAAGTTAAAAAAAAAACTTCAGTCTGCGCATGCGTGATCCGTTTCGATAGAAGAAGGGACTGTTTCAGAGAACGTAACACTGATACATCGTAACGACGTTTGAGTGTTACATCGTGGAGACGTACTTTTTAAAGCGCAATGTGATGTGACGAGAATGAGACATTGCGACGTCGTCAGAACATTGCCGAGACTATGTGTGCTATTAGGGGAGATCTTTTAATGCTGTCAGTAAACGTACATATCAGTGTCTAATTCAAACTACCGTGAATACGCTATACTGCCTTGCTAAGCACAAAAGTCGTATCTGCACTTTTTAGCAAAATGGAGTTATCACCATCAGGTTGGGGGGGGGGACGTATTTTACCAAAATGCAGTATTATATGGTCATTTGAGAACGGGAAATATTTTTAAAAAAATTCTGAAAAAGTATGATCTGAATCAAATACATGGTGGCGCAAAACTTTAAAGAGTAATATCTCAGTTTAAACTCTACTGCAGATACCACTTTTGCGCTTAGCATGGCAGTATAGCACGTTCTTCACGTTCAAAGCTGCTTGGAATAGGCTCAGAACAGTGACTTTCATACCGCTAAGAATTTTTATCATGTCCAGTCATTCATACAGATTTGTCAAAGATTCATTCAGATCAAAGTTTTTCTGTTTCTTATTCGAAAATTGCTCCAGCAGAGTTACAAAACACAATGGTTAAAATTACTAATTTGTTTAAATTGCTTATTTGATCGAATTTCTGGTTTCAGAACTACATCAAAATGTCGTAATTGAATGTAAATGTCAGTAACAAATTCGATCGACCGTGAACGTGCTACATATTCCCCACTTTCAAAGCCATTTGGAATAGGCACATAAGAACACGGTCAGGAACCCTAGCAGAGGGGTCTCCCATAGGGTTCCTTTCACACTGTCAGGAAATGTAAATCACAGCAAGTCAGTCATAGGGATTTGTTCAAGATTCATCCAGATCAAAGCCGTTTTTTTTTACTCTCTTCATTCTTCAGAAATCGCTCCAGCACAATTACAAAGCTAAATTATTAAAATTACTTAGTTACTTGAGTCTCTGGTTGCAGAGATACGTGATAAATCACCAAAAGGAAAGAGCAGCACCCTCCGCAGGGAGAAAGTAATGGCATTACTTTTGCAGAGCGAGCGGGCCACCTAAAGGACTGTGGGATTAGAGAGGGGGGAGGGACTGCCTCCAACCCTTCTCCGCCAGGGGGTGTTAATACCGTTTGCATTAATCCCGACGCAATTAGCTGACCCTGTTTGTGCGGGCCGCTTGTTTTGATTCCCCCCACACTAGAAAGTGTCCATTATTGGACTAATATCCGGAGAGAGAGGGTTCATTTGAGAGCATTTTTCAGCACTCTCCTCCGCCGCCCCAGCTCACCGTTGGAGGTGGCTCGGAAACAATGTTTCGCCTTAACTTTTCGAAAGCCCATTTAAGAGGAGAGAAACTTCTCGGCTATGTATCGCAAACATTAATCATCTGACGCTGCATTAATTAATGTTATTTATTTCATTAAGTTGCTGCATAACATACACACACACACATACACACAGATATATATATATATGAAGGAGCAAGTGGATAAAGATGATATGTGACAATTTTTTAAATTTCCAGAAAAGGCGTTAAAAAAATGTTATTATTTTTTAAAGTAAGATTTTTAAAAATTGTCACACATCAACTACATCCACTTACCCCTTCATGTATATATATATATATATATATATATATATATATATATATATATATATATATATATATGTGTGTGTGTGTGTGTGTGTGTGTGTGTGACTGGACTGTATATAAATATATATATACATACAGTCCAGTCACATTAATGTGACCACCTATCATAAGCCTAAAAAAACACCTTTCGCAGAGCGGACTGCTACGAGACGTGCAGGAAGAGATTTATTTAGGGCCCTGAAGGTGTTCACTCTTAGTTTGAGCCATGCTGACTCAAATGCTTCGGCCAGCTGAGCTAAATTACGCGGATGAGGATCCATGGAGCAAATAACCCGATCGAGATGGCCCTACATATTCTCGATTCTATTTGAATCAGGAGAATTTGCTGGCCAGGGAAGAAGGGTAAACTCAGTCTGGTGCTCTTCGAACTACGCACGTACACTGGCAGCTGTATGGCACTTCGCATTGTCCTGCTGGTAGATGACATCATCCTGAGGAAAAACGAAGCACATATAGGGGTGGACATGGTCCGCAAATACAGATACGTTCTTGTATTAGTTCATCGTGCCTTCCACAATGATGAGTGAGCCCAGAGAATGCCAGGAAAACATTCCCCAGCCCATAATGCTCCCGTCTCCAGCTTAGACCGTTCCGGCAATGGTTGAGGGTGTTTGGTTTCAGAGGTTTCACGCCTTATACGCAAAAGTCCATCTGCCGATGAAGCATAAAACTTGATTCATCCATAAATGCTACCTGTTGTCACTCAATAAACGTCCAACTGCTGCACTGGCGTGCAAATTCCAGGGGTCATCGTCGATGGATAGTAGTCAGCATAGCTGCATGAACCAGTCTTGTGCTTCGGGAGCCCAGACGCAGCAACGTCCGCTAAATAGTAGTTTGGGAAATGATGTTGGTAGCCCCTTGGTTCATCTGGGGGTTCAGTTGCTCAACGGTAGCCCGTCTATCAACCCGAACATGGAGCTAGGAATAGTATTCGTAGCTCCATGAACCGAACGCATCTCCGCAGCCGTCGTTCGCCTCTGTCATCTATGGCTCCTGGTGCACCACATTTTCCACGTCGCTGATTTTTGACAGTCCCATTTTGCCATGCACGGTACACTTTTACCACGATGGCAAGCGAACAGCTCAAAAATTCAGCCATTTTGGAAATGCTTCCACCCTTGGCCTGAAAGCCAATGATTATGCCCTTTTGGAAATCAGATAAATCGTTCCGTTTTAGCATTACGCCAATGATAGAAATGGTTTCCATGGACCTCACACACCCTTTATACACCCTCAACTGCAGGTGAGTTACCAAATGCCTTTTGTGACTGGTAATTTGACGTCGACGTCGAAAGTACGTGGTGGTCACATTAATGGGGCTGGACTGTGTGTGTGTGTGTGTGTGTGTGTGTGTGTGTGTGTGTGTGCGCGCGCGCGCGCGCGTGCCTTTTAAAAAATACAATCGATCATCTTCGTAGTGATTAAAGTGTAAATTACGAAAAGATTTAAAAAATTGCTAATGTTCATTAAACTTTAAAATAAAGGTTTCTGGTTCGGAAAAAATCATTTCTCCCCTAATAAAAATGCTTAATTTCCACAACGAATTTTATTATTTTCAAGAGGTCACAAAATTCGATATTATGTGAAAATCCCCTCCCTCCGTACAGGTTTGGAAAGAAGGTCTATAGTTTGAGTAGGTAATCTTCATGACTTTCAAAACTCGCATACATTACTCCTGTTCTTTTTCAAACCTCTTAA
>JAXGGA010015733.1:0-28367 GCA_038373865.1 Uloborus plumipes
ATCGTACAACATTCTTAGCGATGCACTTTTGGCACCAACAGAAAAATTCATATTGACATAAAAAATGTAAAACACTATTATAGTGGAAAAGGAAATATCAAAAATCCTCAATTTCAACAAATGAAGAATACAAACGTTTTTCAGATAACAGTGATTTCTCACATGCATACGAAAGTCAGCACAGTAAAAAATCACACTCAATACTATACTGCAAAGTTATTGCAAATATACTAAGGCTCGACCGATGGCATTTTTTGGCCGATGGGCCGATGCCGATTGTTGGCCGATTGTTCAAAGTTGGCCGATGGCCGATTGCCGATTTTTTTACTCTTCCATCGGCCGATGGCCGATGCCAATGGCCGATGGTTAAAAAAAATCAAATGATTAGAAAAATGTTTTGTAAGAGATTTGATGGGTCATATATTCATTTCATTCTACTTCTTTTTCAGTCATTCAGATTTTGGGCTTAAATTTCTATTTTACTACCACTCGATAAAAATTATATGAGAGAGAGAGAGAGACGCAGTAAGTTGAGAACTCATTCGTACCATTGGTACTGGGTGTAGTCATCAGGGGTCTGGCCAGAGGAAATTCGGGTCCGTTAACGGACCCTTCACAAAAATACGATCAAGCAAAACGGACCTTTCACAAAAATACTATCGAGCAAAACGGACCCTTCACAAAAATACGATCAAGCAGAACGGACCCTTCACAAAATGCTGATCAAACAAACGCACATTTCACACATTATTCATTCAAAAAGCAAATCTGAAATCAAAATAATGCATAGCATATTTCTGTGTAAAAGCCCATAACTTTTGGGCCCTTTCTGAAGTTAAAGAAGAGAATCGCTTATGCGCCAACTTTGGGGAAAAAAAAAAGTCGGCACTTCCTGCCTGGCCCTGCGATGCACGGGCAAGCAAAAAGTCTTTAGAGTAAAATGTAGCACTTTTTTGTTGGTTTCTTTTAAAGAAATTAACAACTTAAAAAAGGTAATTGTTTTGCTTTAATGATTCTGCTTGTTTGTTTTATCATATGCAAATCAAAGTAGCTTGCTGCGATGTTGCTGTTATAGATTTCTCTGGAAGTGCAGAGTAAGGATTTTTCTCCCTGCTATGGACTTAAACATAAAGGAAATAATAATAATAGCAGTTATCAGGGGAATGAACTTAGAACTGCAAACAGATAGCTAGGGTTGGAGAAAAAATGGGATTGCTTCTGAGTAGAGCGATCAGTTATTTAAAATTAAAATTATCTCCATCTGACGTCTTTGGTGCGATGTTTTGACCTTATTTTGGCAGAAAATTATCTTTTTTTTAATTTCATTTATTTATTTATTTTTTTTAATGATTACAAGGGTGGTGTTTTAGTTATATTCAGGAATTAATGTATTTGTAACTGTTAATATTAGAAGTATGTTATTGTTTGTTTTGCTATGTTTATGTTTCCCTACCGTATTTTTTCCTCCGAATTTTTGGCGAATATGTCGGTGATTATTAATGACATTCATCATATAAACCTGATGAAATGCAGCTCTAAAATTTTTGACTTTAAGAAATTATTAAAAATCGTTTTTATATTTCTGATGCTTTCATTTTGAAAAAAGCGATCTCTACATCCGATATGAAAATCGAATTTTACTTACTTTTCAAGCTAATTACTCTTTATTAGGAGGCAAATAAATGAAAATTCGCTTTATTTTTTGCTCAGATCATTATTTTAAATTTTTTAAAGCAAAATTAACTGTTCTTTTATGAGTCTATAAACGATCGTTCCATTTTATTTTTGCATTAATTGTGGAAACACATTAATAATATGTTTACCATAGACCTTTGAAATGCAATTGTAAAAAAAAATCACCAAAAAAAATTATTTTATGTTCCATTTTTATGCTTTTGATGTCACTTGAATGATCACTTTGAAAACTGCAATCTCTTTGCATCCGCTACAGGAATCGGACTTATCGCATTTTTAAGTTTAATATGCTTTTTTCAGAGGGAAATAAATGAAATTTATTTTTATTTTTTATTAAATTCAAAAAAAAAAAAAAAATTTTTTTTTGCGTTTTTTTTTTGAAATTGTTTGATTTTCACAAAATTATTTTATTTTTCACAAAATTATTTAGTTTTTCACAAAAAACGGACCCTGTGAAAACTCCTGGACAGACCCCTGGTCATGCAGATACTTTCTTAGCTGCAATCCGATGTACCAAATGTGCTTTTAACTTTTTCTTTCTCTTTTTTTGACTAATCAATTTTAATTTCAATGCAAACTAATATCATAAAAGGGTGACAACTGAGTGATATAATCGCAAAGTGTTTTATAACTAACAAAGAAAGATACAACAAAGATGGAGAAAAAAAATAAGATGCTGAATTCAGTATCGGCTGGGCGGTATTTGACAAAATTCTTATTAAAATTGTCGATATTTGCAACATGAATCTCTGTAAAGCAATTCCGCATCGGTTCGCAATATACTCTTTTATTCGTGAATTAAGTTCCACCTACATGTACGAAAACGTTTGAGATAAAAATTTGAAACGGATACTGTGTTTAGTAATAGGCAACTGCTCTATTATTTAACATAAACATAAAAAAAAAAAAGACTTCAGCAATAATATGTGGATTTAGATACACCAAACTTGGTAAAATAACTTCCCTTTATGTTGTTTAATCATTAAAAAAAAGGGAACCAGTCAACAAATTACACTGTGTGAGTGGAAAAATTCTTTAAGATAGTTTTAAACCATAAAGTTGAACAAAATAAAGAAGTTCTATCAAGAACTAAACGAGCCTACTTTTCCATACATCGACATCGGTATTCTAGTATCTGATCAATATTCTTTTAATTATCTGAGACGACAAGGCGCTTCTGATGAACTAGGCACTTAAAAAGTAAACAAAAAAAATAAATTAATAAATAAAGTTGTTGCATCTTTTAAACAATGTAGCTTTTATAGTTCTTCCGTAGAAAAATTAATTAACTGTTTTGAAAAAAAAGAATGAAAAATAGGAAGCAAATCAAAAAATCAAAAACATTTTATCAAAAAAAAAAACTCGTATAATTATTTAATCAAATAATTGATTAAATAAATAATAAAATGTTCTCTTAAATGAGTAATTTTTGTTAGACAAAAAATCGTCTGCCAAAAAAAAAAAAAAAAAATAATAATAATAATAAATAAAACAAATGAATAAACAAAGAAAAAAATCGCGTGCACGGTTATTTCTTTTAAGAGTAGGAGTCAATCATTTTTTCTCAGCCTGCATTTCTGCAATGTTTGCTCTTTGCTGAGTCAGAGTTAGAGTCGAGGATTCAGAGTTGGGGTTGAAAAGTCGGAGGCACAAATCGCAGTCGACAGGTAGATTCAGAGTCAAAGGCACACACATTCTAATAGTAGGTCTCGGTCTTTTTTTCCGAGTCCGTATTTTTACCATAGTGGCGGAGTTGGAGTCGAAGATTCGGTGTTAGAGTCGGTTTTGAAAAATTAGTTTCGTCAGTCGAAGTCGAAAGCTTTAAAATTATAATGGTAGGAGTGGGTCATTTTCTTCTGAGCCTGCATTTCTGCCATGTTTGCGGAGTCGGAGTCAAGGAATCGGAAGCAGAGTCCTCATTGCAGCTTATTCAGAAAAGTACTTTACATACATTATTTATCAAAACCATTTTCTAAGAAAGTTAGTTTGAAGGAAATCCGCCTTTAAGTTCAGGATCTACATTGAACTTAAATTTCCCAGTAGGTGCAATGTTAAGTTTTTTTCTGAACGGTTCAATATTGAAAGAAAAATGGTTCAAATCAAAAAGCAAAATATGGGAATGAGGTGTCCTCACCGAGACCTTTCGAACAAAAAAAAGTTTATTCAATTCGGACGGTTCCCTTAAAAGTTATTACGTGGGGAAAGGTTGTTTGAACGGTTCAATGATGAACAAAAAATTGTTCTAACTGAAAATTTAAATACAGTAATGAAGTATCCTTGCCGAGATCATTCGAACAAAAAAAAATTTGTTCAAATCGGACTGTTCACTCAAAAGTTATTAGGGGTGACAGCTTGTTTGAACGGTTCAATGTTTAACGAAAAATTGCTTAAATTGGAAATTTAAATACGGGAATGAAGTATCCTTGATAAGATCTTGCGAACAAAAAAAGTTTGTTCAAATTGGAATGTTCACTAAAAAGTTAGTGTCACGGGACAGGTTGTTTGAACGGTTCAAAGTTGCACCAAAAATTGTTCAAATGAAAAATCAAATATGGGAATGAGCTGTACTCGCCGAGATCTTTCCAACAATAACAAAAAAGTTTGTTCAAATCGGAATCTTCATTCAAAAGTTATTAGGGGGAAGGGGGGCAATCAGACCGACACACAAATTCCCCATCTCAAAACCCTACTTTCCAAATTTTAATTTTTCGATTTTTTTTTAAATGTTTTTATTTCTGTTTGACTTTTTTTTGGACCTGGTGATAATTTTATGATACATCAAACCACTTTTAATGCTGTTTTCGGTTTTTTTTCTTTTTAACGGGAAAGTAGGCTAAAAAGGCAACAGATAAATCACAATACTAAGTCATAGCTTGAATTTCGCTATACTTAAAATGTATGAACAGAAATGTTTGCATGTTCGTTAAAAGCTGCGACACTTACATAACTTATTTTATTGAAAAATAAATAACCATAAAATAAAAAAGTCAGCTTGCACCTTTTTTTTTTTTTTTTTGCTACTTTTGCTCCTAGTTTGATTTTTTAATTTGCTGAATCTTGTACCAAAATGGCATTCTTTTTCTTTTTTTTTTCTTCAGTCGCGCTAAAATTATAATTTTCTTGCTTCAGCCTGCTCTAATGCGGTGTTTTTTTTTTCCTCCAGTATGCTCCAAAATAATTATTTTTCCTCTCCAAAACAGAATTTTAGCTGCTCCGAAATTGTATCCATCGAATCCCACCCCTGATATTGTTTAAATTAAATAGACTTGAGTAATGACAAAATGATAGTAAGTTATAGAAGCCGTCGACATATTTACAATTGTAATATTTTAATGAAAATATCTCAAAGATTATCATAGAACAATGGAGAAAAATGCGTAGGCAGGCGAACTATGCTTCTAATAGAAAGATACAGTAAAAGAGATTGGGGGGGGGGGGGGGTTAAAAATTGCAATGAAAAGGCACGCTAGCATTTAAAAGTGCAAAGGTAAAATGATATGAGTTCAAGCGAGATATAGTAAATAATACACAAATTATCTGTATCGTAGTGCAAGATGGTAATGACACATATTCAATATTATAACTCTGCATTAAACTAATAGGTAAAATCTGAAACAGCATAATCCTCTCTAAAGCGGACACCTCCCAATAACGGACAAAACTTCCGGTTCCGTTATTCGGAGGTTTTACTGTAATTCTTAAAATTCGCATCAAACCTATTACTCGGAAAGTGTCTGTGTTGTGAAAATTTAGGTATCTGCCCGATTCGGAAAATTCCAAAACCCAGAACTGTGTTAGTCCCGTTTGCTGCCCGATTTCAAGCCACATGCTGAACATACTTTTAATTGTGAAGTAAAAAATAGAGAAAATATAATTCCCTCTTAAGAAAACTTAAAAAAAAAAAACAAAAAAACATCGGCCTTGCATCGGCATTTAGATGTTTTTGAGGCCGATGGGCCGATGTTTTTTCCATTTTAGCATCGGCGGCCGACAGGGTTCGCCGATATATATCAGTCGATATATATCATGATATATATCATGATATATATCCGATATTTATTCTGAAAATATCACGATATTTTGATATTTTCGATATTTATGTTTTGAAATGCAATATTTTTCAATAGAAAAATTGTCTTCATCATATTAATGATGTCATCTTTAGTATGATGTAATAATGTGATATTCCTTTTTCATTTTTTAATAATAAAATTAAAAGTTACAAAACAACTTGAATAGAGATGAAAAATGCCTGGTTAAAAATGAAAAGTTAATCAGAATATGGAAATGTGTCTAATGTTTGTACAATGTGTGCTAGTGCTAAACAACAGATGTTTTATTTTTGTTAAAATAGCTAACAAAAGAAAAATAAGTGAAACAGCTAATACTCAAGTAAAGTCACTTAATGTTAATAAAAATTTAAAGTTGCTAAAAATAAAATAATGAATAATATGAAAGAGTGAAAAAAAATCTAAGTTAGCTAGAAATGAAAACATTAAGTTATTAAAAACAAAGACGTAAAGTATTTTTTAATTCATAATTTTATGTTCCAAATTTGAATGCAACATGTAGTTTTTGTTTTAGTAACAAAATTTACTATGTAAAACTAAGCAAACGATTTAAATTTTATATTTGTTTTTTGTTTTGTTCAGTTACAGTTTTGTTTTGTGTCTTTGCAATGTGATAAAACAATAAATAAGTTTGGTTCTAATGTTTTAAAAATAAAGTCAATATTATAGTTTGAAGTATTAATTAATAAAAAAAGTTATGGTATAAATGAAAAAATACATATAAATATTACATACTGTAATAATGAATTACACTAATATAATGTACGGTTATCAATAAGTTTTTATGGTTTGGTTTTGATATTACATGATAGTTGATATTTATGAATATGATACTGTAATTATTTTTATATGAACATAATAGTCAATATCCAGTATAGTAGCCAACATCATCATTAGGTTATATAATTTTTAAAACATTAAACTATTACATTTCAGCAAAAATGGCTGCATAACATTTCATAGTATGTAAATTTTAATGTATATTTATGTAGAGAAATATTGAAAGAAACATTAATTTTTAGTCTGTACTGTAATAATACTTATTTAAGGAAATAAATAACATTCATTTGAGGATATAGTTACTATTTAAAGAATTAAGCTTGCGCGAATTGAAAATATCGGATATATATCAAAATATCGGATATATATCAAAATATCGGATATTTTTGATATTTTCGAAAATATCACGATATTTACAAACCCTGGCGGCCGATGCCGATGGCCGATGGAAAAAAATTCAACCATCGGCGCCGATGCATCGGCCTGGCCGATACATCGGTCGAGCCTTAAAATATACGCTTCAAAATCAACAAAACAACCCAACAAAAACATCTATGGTTCATAATAAAACAACGTACTACAACTGCATGAAATGCAGCAAATAAGCGCTGCAATAATACTACTGTATAGATACATTTGCAGAAAAATAACACTATTTGTTTTTTAAAGTAGCAAAGATTCCTTATTTCTATAGTAGCATAGTAAATAAAAACTAGCCAACAACAAAATCAATAACTTTTCAAACATATGTCGCACTAAAGGATTTTGTCAATGTAAATTCAAAACAATTTGAAAAGTTCTTCAAATTTCGATATATGAATAGTAAAAACGTCTCCTAAGTACGTCGCAAACAACCATCAATTAATTTTCTATTATGTTTCAAAATTGCTTATAAAATTTTCCATAAAATGACGCTTCATATTTTTTCAAAAGTACCAGAGGTGGCTTATTTTAGTTATTCAGTACATAAAATTAAAGCTTTTATAAATAAAAACGCTATAAAAGTATTATTAAACTACAGAAAAGTATTTTTCCATATGTTGCTAAGGAAACAAATAAGTAGCATAAAGTACGGGGTTTCGTTCATTTTGCAAGATTTAAGTAAAAATGAACCTCAATATTTCATCTTTCATGTTATCAATTTTTGAACAAAACAGCCAAATATGAACTCACCTTCGTATTGCTTAAGATGTGCCGATACAACAGATGACAACTGCTAATTACGACACATACTGACACAACACTAAATAGTTCATCTCCCTACTTCCAAAGCACAAAGATTTCACTTCCAACAACACATAACAGCGAAAATGCCGCTAATCGAGCACTCAAAAAATGGCGCACTTTCTAACAGTTGTTAACACCCCTCATTCACTTAACACTTGCAAACACTCATATTTTCTTAGGCTACAACACACAATAGCGAAAATACCACTAATCTAGCACTCAAAAAATGGCGCGCTTTCTAACATTTGTTAACACCCACCATTCACTTAACACTTGCAAACACTCATATTTTCTTAGGCGCCAATACGGATAGACAACTACTGTAAATAGTTTTGAAATAAAAAAACAGTAATACGTTTTTTCTTTAGATACAAAGCGAAAATAATAAAAAGCAACACGCCTTCCAATAACACATCCCACAACACAAACAAGTTAAAATGACGTAGTTGAAGGGTTGCCAGTACCATAGCTCATTCCAAATCATCCAATAACGTCATCATTGTACCATACACAAAAATGTATCGCCGTATGATTGGCGATTTTTTTCAAATATCGCCAAGGGGGGGTAAGTTAGAGGAGTACCCAAAACTTCCAAAAATAAACTCAAAAAATGGTACAAATGCAAGAAAATACTAAATTTGGCAACAGCAAAAACCTAAATTGGCAAACACCAAAATAGAAAACAGCAACCCTAAAGAGTCCGTAGGGAGTTCCAGATTTGGCGAGTAATTTTTGGGGGGGGTATATCAAAGTTATACCAATTTTAACAATATTAAAATGCACTCTTCAATGTCCATGTTATTCCTTGTTGGGGTCGGGGAATTTACTCCAGTTTCAGACTCAAACTTCAACCATATGTCGTACAACATTGAGGCAGACAAGTCTCCTTGCCAATCCATTTCTTTTGATCTTGTTTCTCTAAATTCTTTTAATAAAAGTGGGTCTATGTGGCTTTCTAGATGCTCTAAGTGGCTGAGTTGATTAGAAGGAAGGCTGAGGCTACTAGAAGGAACAATTTCATTCGATTTTGTTTTAACAATGCATTTTGAGTAGTCAACATTATCGGCATTAAATGGATAGATACCACAGGACTCAAATCCTGATTTGATGGCAGTAGTAATAGAAAGATGAAAAATTATTTGCTTTAGGGCTTGACAAATGTTATATTTTAAGATGTCTTCAAAGTTATTGTCAAACCTCCATTTTCTGCAGAAAGTTATCCACCGTTGTTTGAGTGGCCCAAAAACAGAGACACATCTAGTGGCTGCAATATATGGGTTGTGTTGGGGTATAATGTTACAATGATATATTTTTTTTCACGACAAAAATTGCTTAAATGCAAAGTTATGTGTGACTTGTAGGGTGACCCGGGGTAATTCCTGATCAAACACGCAAACATCTGTATTGTAAAAAAACTATTTGCGCTGGTGTTCTAATTTTTTCTGCAAATTTGGTAGCTTATGATATAAATTCTCTGCAAACTTCTTTTCTTTGAAAATAAAAATAGAATATGAAATAATTCAGTGATCAGGAAATATCCATAGAACGGGGTAATTCCTGATCACTTCTGGGGCAATTATTGATCACTCAGTTTTTCTTTTAAGGAAGGCATTTTTAAAACAATAATATGATAGCAATCAGTAAGAAATACATGAAAAAATAAATAAGTAAACCAGACATAAATTTAGCACATCATAAGTTTTGATTTATTTGAAAAATATATACGTATAAATTTAACTTATATTTTCCAAAAGTCTTTGCAGAACTTTTTGTAACATTTATATGCACTGTTGATGGCTGTTTCATCAACTGTAAATGGGTTTGCCCCATTTAAGGTCACAGGACCATAAAAGATGTATTTCACATTTACACTTTCAATTTTGTCCCTTTTTGGCCATTTATAATTGCCCGCACCTTTTTCCAAAAACTTCATTTCAACGGATTCCCCTTCTTTTTTCAATGCTTTTCCAATGTATACTGGGTCATCGTCGTAATATACAGCATAATAGCTGTATAGCGACAGATTCTTGTGCATGGCATCTAACAAGACTTTAGCATCATCTATCTGGGTATTCTTGTTGATTTGACCAAAATGTAAAACTTCGGGAACTGCTTCGGTATCCTCCTTGTTCAAAATTTGTTCAACTTTTTGTTTCTTCTTTTCATTGGTCTTCAATTTTTCCTTCTAAAAGCTTTGTGTCCTTCTTAGGTTTGTAATTTCTTACCATACTTATCTAATTAATTTAATCAACTAAAATCATGAAAACAAACAAGCATTGAATAAAGTGGTCAAATTAGAAGTGGATATCAGAACACATGTTCTTATGGTTTACACTTCACAGTTAGTTAAGAAAATTTGCGGGTCACAGTTAAAACATTTTTATAATAATTATGGTTAATATATGTGAACTGTCATTGGAAAGAACTGAAATTATTGTTTAGTAAGTTTTTATTATATTTAAGGCCAAAAAAAGTAGGTGATCAGGAATTACCCCAGTGATCAGTAATTACCCCAGCTACAGAGGGCAACTTTTGATATACTATTAATTAATAATATAATTTTTTTACAGAAGGTGTTAAACAACTAATCAAATCCTTGAACTGTTTGTAGATAAAATGAAGTGAAAGGAAAACAAAATATTTATTATTAAATGAGGGAGGAGGATCTTTGTAAAAATATGCATGTTCAAGATCCCATCTTTGAAATGGCAAGTTTAGAGTGCAGTTTAAAATGTAATTAATTAGAAGAACTAAACAAAAAGTAATTATTGAGTGAATGTTGTTACATTAAAGTAAAATGTCCAAGGATTCTTGGCCATATCTCAAATTAAAAAAAAAAAATAATATTTTGAAATTCTAGGTCTAGTGATCAGGAATTACCCCGGGTCACCCTACCCATCCAGAAAAATAATCACTGGGAATGATGCCTGTTTTTCCAATAGATAGCGGTAGAAAACATTAACAATATGTTCATAAAAGGTCTTCCCCATCATCCACCCAGAATCAGAAATACCAATTCCCCAATTCTCAGGAGCATTCTGTATTATATGCTTAGGTAATCTCAAGTACTTAAATAGTTAGTGGAGGAGCAACTTCACCAGCAGCATTAACTGTGATCAATGTCGTGATATTTTCTTTATGTGATCCAGCGACATCATAAGTATTTTCACCTTTTGGAGCAAGGACCAGGACGCCTTTAGGAGACAAAAAGAAAGAAGTCTCATCCGTGTTGAATACCGAATTTGGATTAGTCAAAACATTTGCCACCAAGCAGAACTTTTACTTCATCGAACCACTTTCGAATTTGACTTTCGGTAACATTAGCCCGGGCTTTATTCAGATGTTCAGCTTTCTTGGAACTAATTCTGGGATGTCTTTTCATAAAAGAATCGTACCACTTTCTGCCAGGACGCCCGTTATGAAATGGTGTTTCAATACTGTTGGCTTCAACTATGTTTTGCACAGAATCAAGAATTTGTTCTTTAGTTATTGGAAATCCCATTTTTGCAATGCTCAAAATCCAATTTTCTAATTCCTTCTCAATTTCAGATACTAGTACGGCTTGAGGTCCACTATGCCCTGAAGAAAGTGGCACTCTTCCGGCGATTTTATGCCGTAGAGTGGACCTTGGTACTCCAAAAACTTTACTTGCTTTTGAAGCAGGCATTCCACTTTTAACAGCCGTGACTGATCTTTGTATTTTTGATGGGAATAGCATAATCTTATTTTACTAGATTTACCATCTGTTTTGCTTTTTTTAATTGGAGCCATAGCTATGAAAACAGAAACAAAAATAAGTTTTGTTTTCTTCATATCCAAATATTTCAAGTAATTTTATGTCCAAACAATTTAAATAATGAACTATGTGGGCAAAACTGGAACATATGTTGTTTCACTTTTGGCCACCTGAATGGCCATAACTGGAACATGTAATAGATTTCATGCTCCAGTTTTGGCCACCCTCTACTAAATATTAAAAAATAAAATTTTAATGTAAAATCAAAACAGAAAGAAAGCTTACCTCATATCAATCAGTTTTGAGAACAATTTCTGTTTATCTAAGTCAGATGTAAAAGGAATAGGAAAACCTTGTCACTTAACAAAAACCTTAACAGTTATGAACAAAGAACACATTCTAAAATATTTATTTTTCTTGAAAGTCACATGTTAAAAAAAAAATGAACCAATGAGGTTGCAAGTAATAAAGCAGGGTTTGTTTTTTATTGTAAAATTGTACCTAATTGGTTACATGAATATTCTATGTTAAATTTTAGAGAAATTAAGGTGAAGTGGCCATAAATGGTACAGTGGCCATAACTGGAGCATCTACCCTACTGTTGCCATTTTTGCTTCTCGTGCTTTAATTTCATACTTTTATGGAATATTTAATATTTTTCAAAGAGTTAATACCTTCTGTGGCAGATGATTTCACTTTTTGAGGGCTTTATTTATTTGTAGGTTTTTTTTTTTTTTTTAGATTTATTTAAATGGAAGTTTAGTCCCTATAATAGCTTTTTTTGTTTTGAAATCAAATCCCTGAGTTTAAAAATTCACCAACGTTCTTCTTGGCAACATCCAATAAGCAACTAAGTCCTCTGTTCTGACCAATGCTTTTTTAGTATTAAATGCTTTTCACATTTGCTTCAGAAAGTAGGCAAATGTGAAAAGCATTTAATAAGCTACCTGGAAATTATCATGCACCCATGCATGAATTTCCAGGCGGTCAGCATTGCTATGACGATGAATCCAAACAATTCTCATTAAATTGTTACTTGGTTAATTTCTAAATTTAAATTTAGAAATTAACCAATCGTGAATTTCAAAGCACTTCAATAGTTCGCAGTTATTTCTGTACAGTTTTGCTCTGTTTTAAAAAAGAGGAAGTGATAGGTATAGTATTATGGGGAAATTGGTTTCGTGAAAACGCTTGACATGTTCTAAATTATGATAATTCCCACAATTTATGAAAAGTAAATGAAAAATCAATTGTGGAATATTAAAAAAAATTTCTTATCTGTTAATTGCAAATGATTATGACAAAATTTCATTTTATGGTTTGTTATGTAGTGATGTGCATCCCCGGATTACGTTTAGTTTCTTCTGTTAATAAATGAAAAAAAAAAAGAACTTTTTAAGTTTTTAACTCACAGAAGAAAAGCAAATTTTCCTAATTAAGTTACACACATCAAATAAAAACGCTCCGAAATTCGTTTGAAGAAAGATTGAAAGATTTATTTTTGGACCAAACACTTAATTTTATAGTCCTCATTTATTATTGCAATTATCAGGCTATGAAAGTGGGGACCGTCGTATAGCGCAGTTACCCGTTGGCCACATTGCAGGTTCTCATTCTTTGCAGAGTAAAGTTTCACTGTCATCATCAGTAAAGGTCACTTGCTTCATCAATATTTTCTGTATCAAACATACTTTGTGAATGAGTGATATTGCGGATAAGGCTTGTAGCAGATTGCATTGTGCCTTGTTTCAATAAAATGTTTCTTCTGAGAGCCTTTCACACTCATCACTTTTCCCAGTGAGCTGATACATGTTCTTTGGCCTTTTCTATTTCCTAATCTGAAACTTGATCAATATTGACTTTAGTTTTTCCGTAAATGAGCTTTGTAAAGTCTGCAGCATTCCTTACAATTGCTTTTTCAGCCTGGCGCACTTTACTCCAAACTTATCTTTTCATGACAGCACTAATTTTATCTACAGTTTCTTTTCCTAAGCAGTTGAAAAGAATGTCCAAGTAAGCTTGTTCAGATTATAATCTGATTTAAGCATCGACATATTAGAAAAATTATGTTTTTGCTTAAACTGCCCAAAACAACCATCAGAAAAAATGCTTACATTTTTAGCAGATGATTTGCCTTGAAGGTGATCATCCAAAATTTTCTGCAGAAATGCATTTTGCAGAAAATCTCATGTGTTATGTTATCGGAAACAACAGCATAGGTTTCACTTGGTCACTTTCATACCATATGACTGCTGTAAAAACTGACTTGAGGATTTGACTAGTGTGCAGACTGGATTCATCTTGATATAGGCAGGTATAATTTTTTTTCGAAATCTAACACAATACAGAGGTCAATCTTGAGAGGGATTAGGTCCGTTAAAGGACCCTTTACAAAATTCAGTCACGCAAAAAGGGACCCTTCGTAAAATTCAATCACTCAAAAAGGGACCCTTCACAAAATTCAAAGACTCAAAAAAGGATCCTTCACAAAAATCCCATACTCAAAAACCGACTTCTCAGAAATCTGAATTTAAAGAACGATCGGGAATATTTCTTGCCATAACTATTTTTCACAAAATAACGAATTAGTTTTCCTGAAATTCCAAACAATTTTGCACAAAATTCCCAAAACAGAACCTGGTCAAAAATCCTGGATTGACCCCTGTAATAGTCTCAGTATTTGGGTTTCTCTTTGAAAAATCAAAATATGCCTGAGTTGAGGACTGAGTGAAGGAATGAAGCAAAAAAAGGGTACAGTTGCTTTTGTAAATCATGCAAAGCATTTAATAATGTTTTCAGTTACTGAAATTATCTCAAAACGTTCAGCAATACTTTTCCACTGAAAGTAACTTATACCATGTTTCTGATTTTGGATGTTCACTTCTTCGAAAAGTATTTTTATGTTATCTTCGCAAATAACACACTTAGAACTCATACACTTGAATGATGATGTATCGCAACATAGCGAGTCGATGAAGTCCTTTGGTGATCCAACGTTGAAGGTACGCAGTACCTCCGTTATTGCTCCGTAAATTTCGTCGAAATTGTCATGGTATCGGCAAATGCAGACATTCTGGGGAATGTCTCTGTAAGGTTTTTCAAAACTTGGTCTCACAGCTGCAAATGATGACTTCCCAGTTTTTACACCAGGAAATGTATCTTCAAAGATGTGGAAAGCTTCCCTTATTGTGAATAACAAATGCCTCCTAAGATTTGTGGCATTGCTTGGATTTTTTTTTACGCCTAACTAATGCATCATTCGCTGAAGGATCGACTCTACTTATATCATCCCAAACATAAAAATCTATTGCAATTTTCTGAGTGGTGTCAGTTAAACCAATGTTTGCTTTAGGAACTGAAGCTTTTGGAACAACATCAGATTTTTTAGCTAATTTGGTAATTACAAAAAGCTTAACGTAGGAGATCTTGAAAGCTTTTCTTTATGCGCTTCATAATTTTCCCTAAAGCCATACATGTGATTCTTCAGCTAATTGGCGGAATTCAGCCAATTTGATTCGTAAAGCATAGTTCCGTTCTTTTACCAATCTGCCTTAAAAAATTTCCCATCTGCTCTAAAATTTTCATTCCATTTAAAATTTCCACGATCTCTAGACGAAGTAAATGGGAGGCGACAGCGATATGTCCTGCTTTTTAAAAGGGAGCATTCTTCACTTGTTTGGTTTTGGTTAGAAATTTCGATTTGAAAATATAAAAAATTAAACAAAATAAAACAGAGTTAGAGAAACCAAAATGATAAAAATTTAAAATAAAAAATGTTTACTAAATTTTTTTATAAAATGCATTTAAAAGGCTTGTTGGACCAACCAATCACAACATGTCAAATATTTTCAGCCAAATTTTTTTGAAAGTAATCACATGTATGCCTAAAGCTTGTGGAGTCAAAGATTTTTTGGTTTCATTACCATGTCTGACTTTTGCTAATTCTCTACTTTTTATTGCTGTCAGTAAAAATAACGTAATCATCAGAATCTATGGCAAATTCAATTATTGCCAGGAAAAGCGCTAGAGCTTCTGCCGTAAAGGTGGAGGCCAGGTTGTTGATTAATGCAGCTTTGTTGATGTTTTTGGAGATATTTATAGCGGCGATGCTCGTAAATAAACTATTCTTAGAGGCGTCAGTGCTGAGGATGAGATGTTCTTGTTGGTATTCCGTGAAGAGAGACATTGCAGTGACTTGGTTAATATTTTTTTCTTGAAATTGGAGTCCTTCTAAAATGATTTTGAGGTTCTTGATATTTTTCGGGTCTTCTTTAAATTTTTTCTTAATTATAGAATTGGGAGGGATGTGATTTTCCGAGAAAAAACTGTGAAGCATCGGGAAGATATTGTCTTTTTTGAATCAGGGATCTTTGGTGAGTTCTTTGGTTTATTAAAAATGGACGACAGCTGATCGATGGCGATATGGTAGGTAAATTTGTGTATCATTAGGTGTCTTCTGTTGGTGATTCTGTTTTCTTGAACTTCTTGGTAAAGTACTGGGAGAGGGGTCCATTGAGAGAGGTCGAGGGCCCACCGAAGGGCACTGTGATAGATGACTTCAATTTTATGGAGGCTGGTATTGCTGGGGTGCAGAAGGAGAGATCAATGAGGAAGTGAGCGCCCAGGGGGGTTCTCTGAGATTATGATTTATGATGCATATGTTATTATTGATGATAAAGTTGGCAAGGTTATCAGAGTGTTAAGAATTTTTTTAACATCCCTAGTAATTGCGATGAAGATTGAAGTCCCCGAAGATGAAATGGGGGTGGATGAGTTTGTTTTTGAGCTTATTTAACCAGACTTGGGAGATGTTCCCGTTAAGGGCATAGACGTTTATGATGTCAAACCTATTGTGATTAAGCCAGATACTAACACCGAGAATTTCGGTCTGAGGGGAATAGAGTTCGTCCATGTTCATAATCGAGAAGGGAATGTTCTGAGTAATGATGGTCATAAGACCACCTCCAGCGCCCGCTTCCCGATCTCTACAATAGATACTTGAGTTAAAAAAATTGAAATTGTCCTATAAAAAAGTTTCTTGAAGAGCAAAAATGTTGTTTTTTGTAAAAGGTGTCTAGTTAAAAAAGAGGCACTTGTTGGAGATACTTCTACAGTTCCACTGGACAAGGCTCTTGCCCATAGATAAAAAGCAAACAAAAAGGGGTCCACTGGACCAAGGGGGAGGAAAGTGCCAAAAGGAGAAAGGGGAAAAAAGAGCCGGCCCGCCAGCCCAAGGGAACAACCTGCTTCAGACAAAAGAATGCGAACGGAAAAATAAACTGGGGGCCTTCCCAGACTTGCTTAGCCGGGGGGGGGGGGGGAGGCACAACAGAAGTGTCTATGATTATCTATCACTTCCACCACTTCTGGAAGCTTCTGAGTAGTTCTCTTTTGAACCACGATATCATTTGAATTAAGCTGTTTTAACAGCTCAGCCTGTAATTTGAAGTTTTACTCTTCCTGATGAGCATTTTTTTTCTTTAACTGAAAATTTTCTGCATTCTTGAGCTTCAACTTATAAAGAACTCTTGCAAGCTCCTTATTCAGCCTTTTAAGTTCAGACTTTAAAATTAAATCGTCTCCATCTGAGCTGTTCTCACTTGACAGTCGTGCCATTCTTCTTTTTCTGTTGGGGTTTGAAGTAGAGAGTTTTTGTCCATGTTCGTCACCTGATGATGATGATGGAGATTTTGCTCTTTTTTCTGGCACTCTTCTTTTCATTATCTCTTTCAATTTAGCTTTCTCCAAACCTTGTCATTTTTCCTGTGTTTCCTTGGTTTTTCGCCGATTTTCATCATTATCTACCAGACTTCGTCGTGTTTTCTTGTAATGTCGTGGCCAGAAGGTCTTCCAATTTCTTCGTATGTGGTACTTTCACTCTTCTTGTTCTTTGTTCAAGAAGTTCTTCGGTTTCTGTAACGAGAAAACGAGAAGAATAACCGCATACCAGTAGCCGGTACCTTCGCCACTGGGTGATTTCCTTTTGTTTTGATATTAGGCCGTATATAACCCGAAACAGGGGTCCTGCCGGCGCTGTATATCTGCGTGTCACTTTAGCAAGCCCAGGACGGCGGGTTCGATTCCCGCCCTCGCTCTGGTTGTACCTTCCTTCTCTGTGAGAGTAAACTCTGTCCTGTACAATGCTTTTGTCTTGTACTATCTGACATATTTCACGTGAGTTCATAAACGGGTCCTGTGTGACCAAGTACACGAGCTCGAAATATATGTTGGAAATAAAGAAAAATAAACCCTAAACACATAAAACCTTGCCAATCCAGGTATAAGAGGTTTGACGAAGCATTTTCAATTTCTCTGTATATTTACTGGTTTTCTAACTGTAAATGGACACCCAGAATCTTGTTGACAAGTGTCTCAAATACGTGTTTAATTTTCGATTACACAACTGAAAAGATTTAGTTTTAAACATAGCTTTAACTATGATCAGATAAGGACACTTAAATCAACCTGGCAGCTTAATTTAATATTGCTTAAAATCTTAAAACAATCTATTTAACAAAATGAAACACATTTTCAAACCTTTGCTTGACAAATTAGTAAGATCTCTTAATGAGACCACTTTGCTGGTTTCATTGATTATCTTGTCCTGGACAAGCTTCTTATTTGCCCCAAGGTGTAACCAGCGAGGCAAATTCTTTTTGGATACTTTCACGCATTTTTCTCGGCTAAGGCAGTTATCTATATAGTGCTTCGGACACTTTGTCGTTGTGTTCCTCGAATATGTCTGCTACAACCAGAGAATTACCATGAAGTTTTACATATATTTTGAAAAGGCAGTTTTTTTCTGAAAATTATTTTTAAAAGATAGTTGTTAGTATAGACATTGACTTAACTGCAGAAGTCGATGCTGTTTTGGTTTTGCGGAAGTTGCTTGGCAATTTTCGCAAATACTTAGTAGCAGCTCACACTTTAATGCAGGCTCGTTTATCATGTACTCATGTGAGATATCAAATAGGTCAAAGGTAATAAGGTAGAAAAATTTTAGTAAAAATTTGTATATAACAATACCTTTTTACTGTCCTTGAGTCTGTCTTAAAATGTGTTTGCAAGGAATGTCTATGGAGTTAATTTCTTTCTCAAGAAAATAATACATCCTGCCCGAGGTTTTTGTAGTTGGAGGATTTACACACAAAATTGTGTTGTTCATGGGAATGCAGCAAATATCTTCTTTTGAAGGTTAGTAAAAAGATGGAGATGGCCCATGGGGATGCATAAATGTAACTTTAACATCTCCCTCATCTTCATGTTTTGACATAACTAATGCAAAAAACCACTGGTTCTCATAAATACAAGCAATGTAGTTATTTACACCAATAGCAAACATTTTCACCGATGAATTTTCTTCTGAAAAATTAAAGACGGTGCAAAAGCTTTCGCCAAAACTTATATACGTTTTGTACAGGCTGAAAGTGATGAAAACTAAGAGTTCCTGGCACAGTCTTAGCTTTAGAGAAACAAGCCTCCAGTTCTTTACATACTTCTGTTAGTGTGTCTTTTTCTATCATTGTAAATTTTATGTTTTTAAAATAGGTCATGCAAAACTCAAAAACATTTTGTGCGTTATTTATACTATTTCCAGGACTCATTTGTAGACATGCTTTAGTTACAATGCGTTTGACAGTGCCACTAATACCATCACAAAGCGATTTTCCATGGCTTGTAGAAAAAAATACCTCTTAAAAATGAGCTTTTTGTTTGAAATCACTTTCATGAGAACACAAACTGAGAAAATTTTTACAATTTTTATACTGTGCGGAACATCCTTCGCTAGAGTAAGTCACACTGCTCACAGCCGAAAAATTCTTTTTTAAGTGTTCCACTATAACTTTTTGTGTTTCATATACAAATGCGACATCATGCTCTAGATCATTGGACACAATGCACAAACTAGAAACTATTAAATCATTATTACTTTCGTTCTTAGTATACATTACAGCTGGACGAAGAGAGCAACCATCACTTGGCCAATGGTACCCTTAGGCTTCATTTTGCAAGATAAAAGAGAAATTTTCGCTGAATACCATTGGAACAATTTCTTCATTGAATTTGAGGTTACCTTTGTATTTTTTCAAATATTGAGCTTGAGATTTTGTTATAAATGAATGAAGTATTAGTTTTTCCAAGCCTTCAATTAAAATTTCCAAATATTCTTCTGAGTTAACAGTGAACTGTATCTATTAAGTTCTGTCTGTAGATATCCATGCAGAATAAGTTACTTCATCATTAGGATCCCACTTTTCAAAATTTTTTATGATGAAAGATTTAAGATTGTCTCTTGTAGGACAGCCTGAGCAGCGACGTAACATACAATCTCTGTTTTCTCTTGAGCAAGCTAACATTATCAATGAGTTCATTGTAGTTTTCTTCAAAGGAACAAGCGTGCAACAATATCGAAACATTTTCGTGAATTGTGCATGCATAGACGAAATGTGTACCAACAATACCTGCTAATACACACCATTTTGGTCTGAGCATGTAGAACATGGACTATCCAATTTTAATCTCTGGATCTTCTTCACTTGGGGCTGGACGTGATTTTGGAGCTTGGCTTTCGTCTCGAAGTTTCTCTATGCTGTACTCGAGGGCTTTTATATATTCCATACTGTGATACGGATATTCCATACTGTGCTCAGAATTCCAAAGTGCTCAGTGGGGATGGATTCTCTTTTCAGATCTATAACGATGGCCGTGAATTTGGAGATGGCTCTTAAGGCCTCTTTTCTGATTTCAATTACTTTTTCCACATTGAGGTCGCTGATTTCACCTTCCAGTGCTTTCCACTCATCAAATTCGATGCCTTCCTTGTCAATGAGCACTGGGAAGAGCAGTTTGTTTCCTGCCAAGATTTCCTTCTCTGTGACGTCACATGGAAAGGGGGCCGGTTCCTCGAATAGTCCAATGTCGCTCATTTTGAAGGGGTAAAAAAATATTTATAACTTTTAAAAATCCCCTGGAATTGACTAGTGTAGGAGCTGCTATATTTGCTATTATAACTTCCTTTTCATACCACACAGCATGCTCTTCTGGCTTAAACAAGTCCTTTATTTTAGTTGGTATTGAGCATTTTACTTTATATTGATTGTGAGCAATTTGTGTAATTACTCCATTAAAACATCATTGTCATAATGCGCATTAACCCACTGGCCACATTGCAAATTTGGATTTGTCGTGTTTTCTAAGATGTAGTTTTCAGCACTCTCACCAGTATGGAAATTACCCTTCTTCCATTCTGAAGTGAAGCAGTAGAAAATTATGCCGGGAGCACATGATCAAAAACAATGTGAATTTCTTGTTTCAGGTATTGTTTTTAATTTCTTGCCAGGTCAAATCCATGTACACTTTTATGATTTGTATTTTTTCTTGAGATTCATATAATAAATCAGAGGACAAATTTTCCTAGCAGCATCAGAAAACTCATAGGGTGTCCTGGTATCTCTAGTTCTCGCTCAAGTAGCATCTCAAAACTTGACGCTTAATGGTCCCATCAATACAACCCTTACCGTGATGTGGCGGAGAATTGCCACACTGTTGTGAATTTACTTTGCGTCATGGAAAATATTGTGTATTTTTGTTTGAAGTGTTGAAATGTCCCATCACATTGGAATCCAATCTCTTGCACTTGAAACTGCGGGTGATTTTGCTTAAATTTTTCAATAATCAAATAGTTAAACACAATAACAGCATATTTGTCGTAATTACAATAATCTGATATCACTACATCTGACTCCGAAGAAAGTGTCAGACTCACTTTCAAGATATATCATTGTAGTGTTGTGGCCAGGGCCGCCGTTTGAGGGGGGGGGGAGGATCTCTAGTACCCGGGGCTTGGAGCTCTGGGGGATCGTAAGGTTATGAGCATGTTTTTCCAGTAATAGTGTCAATAATTCCATCAAAAATAAAAGGCTATTTTTCAAAAAAACAAAAATCTCGCTTTCCATTGCCGATTCTCAATATGAAACAATTGCTAGTTCAAATACTAATGAAAGAAATACGCTTGTGCAAAGGAAAGTGCACCCCTTTCTAAAAGCTACAGAAACTCGTCAAACGTAAAACCAAGTCTAAACTGTCATTGACAAATGTCTCTTGCACTTTAAGAACAAGAATCAAGTAGCCCTGGGAGCTTTTCTTAACCGAAAGCAGAGCAGTTCCCTTGGTCCACCCAATTTCACCTTACTGGAAATTCATAGTACAGTCGACGCTCGTTATAACGACTACGCGTTATAAAGACCATGCCATTATAAAGACCAGTGGGAAAAGCCCCAACTTGATTCCCGAAACACAAAAAGTCTACCTGTTATAGCGACCACCCGTTATAAAGACCTATTTCTTTGGAACGGAGATGGTCTTTATATCGAGCGTCGACTGTATATCATGCTGCCTCACTTATCTCAGGCATGAAAAGTTATCCAACTTTTTCTGTATCCAGATACTGTATTTAAAAAAATATATTTATGAAAATTTCGAAAATTACAGTTTTTAAATTTACATTAAAATTTAAAATTAAGTTATAAGCAACTAAACAATGTAATATGACATGTGAATGCAATTTCAAACTATTAATTTCGAAGTTTGTCAGACCAAACGTCAAAAATTGTGTTTTTCTGTTTTCAAACTTGTTGTTTCGTGTAAGAAAAAAAAAGTCATCTGGCGACACCAATAAAGTGAAAATAAAATCAAATGCAGACTTTCGCAACTAAAAAAAAAAGTTTTTCCGAAAATTTTTTTTTTCTCCATTTTTTTTATAATTGCAAATGTGCTGAAACGACAACATAAAAATATGCAATTGGAGGGGGGTGCATGGGGGCCCAGCATGAAAATTGATACCAGGCCCCATCGCTGGTAGCGGCAGCCCTGGTTGTGGCACAAATATTCACATGTCTTTACAATAATCACATGTTTGAAGCATGTGCAACTCTTATTGCTTTCATCACAAACCATCATTCGTACAAATTCTGTTCTAGTTCTAGGAAAAATTGAGGACGATTCCAACAATAGCCGGATATTTTCATAGTAGATGCACAGACACATGTTCTCTAGCGTCTCGTAACGTAAGCAAATATGTTTGGGTCTTAAATCTCCAAACTTGCTGAACCCAATTTTAGCTGAAGGATATTCTTCTACGAAAAATTTGTAAACTTTTCCAATGGTGAATGGAAGTCAACTTCTTTGGACTCTTTGTTTTCCCTTTATCATCTCTCAAAATTAAAAAAACCTAGCATTCCGGGAGCATGATGTGATATGCTAACGTTAGCATAAACCAAAGTAACAGCTTTCTTAGTAGCATCATCAATAGCATTGTTAGTGACCCTTTTTGAGTTGTCAGGTTCTACTATAGGTGAATACTGAACAGCAAGTTTTTGGGAGACTGCTGCACACTTTCTTATACGAGTAGGAAGATTTCTTTTAGCACGTGATACAGCTTTTCCAAAGCTCTTGGATTTCTAAATGCTTTCCTAGGACTTATTAGCTGACGTTCTTCTTCTTTTAATTTAGCTCTACTTTGTATGATTAATCCTATCTTTTTCGTGATGAGTCTTTTGCCTCACACTTTCAGTTTTCAGCTTAAAATATAAAAGGATTTTAAGAATCTGTGCTCAATTTATTAACAGGTATTTGAATATGCCACATTCTCTTAGACAAATAAAAAAAATTGTGGCTCGGGGATGTATGTTTGAATGGTTTTTCAAGCATTCGAGAGCAGCTGTAACAGGTGGAGAAAATATAAGCACAGCTCGTCCAACGTTAATTTTTTTCCATGCTTGTTGAAGCTATATGTGCATCTACGTCAAATTCATTACTGGTTTTTTGGTTTAAGGCTTTTGGGTTCTGGTAAAGCTCCTTTAAGTATGATGATTAAAAAAAGGCCTTTTCCATCAGCCATGTCCCTGCTCAAAAATTGATTCTTCAAGTTTTTGATAATATGGCAGGAATCAAAACTGTGGAAAAGGCTGTGTGAGCTATCGCATGGATGGGGTACTTGTTCTGTTAAAAAACCGTTAGTGAACTCCTTTAGCATGGCTTTATTGACTTTGTGATTATCAATTACAACAATCACAACAAAGAAATCAATGGTTTCTACCTGAATTATCAAATCTAATGTCATTGCATATAGCTGTTTTCCCGTTAGTCCTTTCGTGAAAAGTAAGAATATGGAATTTACGGAATTTTGTTGACAAACCACTCAGGGATTTGCAATGTAAGTTGCTTGTATAGCTTCTAAACGATCCATTTTTTTTTCTTCGCAGATGCACTGTGACTTAATAGACATTGCATCAATAATAATAGAGCATAAATTTTCATATGGTTCAAATATTGTAATTCCTGGAAGAGTCTTTCTTTCACAATGTATGCTCTCCCCTGTTCACCGGAAAATGGATATAGGTATCTTGTCAGGGTCATTTTGCAGGGCAAAAGAAAACAGTTTCGAGTGCGGAAAAAATCATAAGAGCTTCCCATTTGTTTCTTCATTCCAAGTAGGTCGCTTTTTTGAAAAATTTCTAATTTGCTGCGCATTAAGAATTTAGCATGCTTGTAAGTTATAAAAAGGTATTTGTACAGTTATTGTATTATGTATGGTTATGTTTTCGTAAAATTTGACTTATTTTCAGTCAAAAAAAGTGTCTTTGTCGCATTTTCAGGGAGTTGATCTTTTACAAATTTATTTGTAGTGCAACATTTGACCATCATAACTCAATTGCATTATGTGGATTAAAATATTTTAGCGTAGGGCCCTAAAGCTTGATTATCATCAGATCATCAACAATCTTTTTGGTTATACAATTTCTCTTTTCAGTTTTTATCAAGTTTCACTGGCTAAATCTATGCTCAAATTCTGCATGCTAGTTGGCAAAATCATCAAAAACTGTGACTTTCCTAATATTTTTATGTAATTCTAAATCATCTGTTTTGCATAAAAATCGTTGTCAAGCTACCTGGCATGACATGGCAGTTTTAGCTTTCACCCTCACTATAAATTCTTTGTATTCTTCTTTCACTTTCCCTTTGTCAATTTTTATATTAAGAGGTAGAATACTTATAAATTCCTCCAACAGCCCTGTAAACTCTTCTGTATCTTTACTGTAAATTGACCCAGTGTCAAACAAATGCCAACGACGTAGAACCTTGTGTTTCAAGACACACGGCAGTGTGTCAGCCAAGTTCGCGCTGCACATCTGCTAGTGTATCTTTACAGGAACCATTTCGGGCTACTTTCGACCCCTCCGTTTCTCAAGAACTACTTCATCTACATGCTTTAAATTTTGTAAGTCTGTTAGAGTGACATAGAACACCCATAATCCTAAATTTTATGAATATATCTCTTTTAGTTTTAAAGTTATTAATATTTGAAAAGTGAAAATATGGCGCTTTTCTTATTTAGATTATACACTCACTCATCAAAATGTTTACCTACTTCCAAGTGTCTCAGAATCTTAAAATTTGGCATCAAGGTATATTTCCATACACTAACTATGGGAAAAATCTAAAAAGTCCAAAAACTACATTAAGAAAGTAAGAAAAAAAGCATTTTTTTTAATGAGTATCTTGGCGCGATTTATAAATGGTTCGTCAAACAAAAGCGCCAAAATGCTTGTAAAATGTTGCCAAAAATAAAATACTTAAGTTTAAAATCAAATGTTTTATTGTAAGCTGTTTCAAGGCTTAGTTTGCCTTGACGGAAGATTAAAATGGTTTATCCAGATGAAATAAATAATTCGAATTCTTGAGATTGACTATGCCACCTTGCGGTGACTTAAGATATTAACCAAGTAGTTAAAATATTCCATTACTCTTAAAAAATATATAGGGTAAACACGAAGAAAATTTACTTATTTCGGATGTCGTCTGTTCCAAGCGAGGTACTTTAGCAGCACTTAAACTTTATAATATGGGTAAAAATGCATCAATATTGCTACATTCGAACGTTGCTGAAAAAAATCTTTATCAGTAAGTGTACCGCTCTTCAGTCTTTTAACTCAAATAAAAATATATGTGTAATATGAAAAAAAAAATGAGGGACAGTATTTATTCAGTAGTATATTAATTTGTGTCTAAATGAAAGCAAAACCGTTACTTCGGCTTTTCAAAAATGCATGATATCCCAACAAAAACATAAATGTGAAAAAGGAGCCAAGTTTGAGGGGCAGCTTGAAGCAGCGGTGCCACCGACAAAAGAGTTGAAATCTAACAGGCTCCAAGTTCTATAGCTGTTCTGTTAACTACAGTCGTGAGAGTTATTGAAATGTTCATTAATTTATTTTAATAACATTTCGTTAGTTCCTTTCATATCGGCTTCGGAACTGGGCAAGTTTTAATCGTCACGAAGTCACGTTCAAAAAAGTCCGACTTCCGTCAGTTAGAAATGAACTTGCCAAGTTCCGAAGCCGATATGAAAGGAACTAACGAAATGTTATTAAAATAAATTAATGAACATTTCAATAACTCTCACGACTGTAGTTAACAGAACAGCTATAGAACTTGGAGCCTGTTAGATTTCAACTCTTTTGTCGGTGGCACCGCTGCTTCAAGCTGCCCCTCGAACTTGGCTCCTTTTTCACATTTATGTTTTTGTTGGGATTTCTATAGTTTCGCACTCCTCTACTATTGTTGTGACTGCTCTCATACAGTATTAGCGATCTTCACTAAAACAGCTGCTTGCACTATCAGTGTGTGTGTTACAGCTAAATGTACTCATTTTTACTCTCTGTAGTGAGTTCATTCTCTAATTTTCTGAGAGCTGGTACACCATTTGAAATCATTTCAACGATTTTAGCAGCAGGACTTGCTGCAGATTTTTACCTTTCTTATCTATGAGAAAGTATATTATTCACTCAAAAATAGGGGTTCTGGGATGTACAAAATTCTAAGTAATGACACTTAAAACTACATATTTTCTGCAGATTTATCAGTAGATTTCCTTCCTGTAATACTCTACAATGTTTGACATCATCCACTTCTTTTTCTTCAGTCTCAAAGATGATATCAATATCATGGTTCTCACTAATCAGAACTTTTGTCTTCCTTGTCATCATTTCCAGCCTCTCTCTCCTTCATCTCGTCTGTATTACTGAATTGAAGATGATTGGCTCGTTTGACTTTTCTCCAGGTGTTTTTTATGTTGCTTATTCCTCAATTTCCAGTTGTATGAAAAATAAGGGAGGTTCTCTACACACACTGATGACAAACGTTTCCTCTATTTAGAATGAATCTATGAGAATGTATTAAATGTAGGTATATTGACCTATCTCACTAACTCCTTTCTAAATAAACTATCTAAAAAAAGCCCTCATTTATCTCTGCAGTCGGCCACATTTTCTCTCACCTTCATCACATCAAAACCTACATTCGCAAATGAAGCCCATAGCATTCAGCAGTTGCACTGAACCAAGTTTACTTCTGTGCATTTTTGGATCTAGTAAGTTAGCTGCCAAGTGAATAGGTTCAATGTCAAAAAGCTTTCCACTCCTTAAATTCAATTGTGCTCTTTTTTCCTTATCCTTCTGAAAAGTCGAAGATATCAAATTTTGAGCCATAATCTTCTCCAAATTGTCCATTTTTCTCAGAGTTCTGTGTATTTGTGGTTAATTGTATTGAGTTGCGATAATGAAGACTATGCAGGTTCTTTTCATACATGTTTCTATCTTGGCTTTTTCACTGACAGCTAATGTTTGAAACTCTACTTTATTTGTCTGTAAACTCTGCAAGCAAGTAAGTTATCTTCCCGATTAGGTCATCCCGGGCAAATTCAGAGAAATTTGATTTTTTAATCTTTTTTCAGATTTTTTTGAATATTTCTTGTAAAGTGTGACTATGATTGATCATTTTCACAATTTCGATTGCTTCACGAAAAAAGTTACTGATTCAATGCGTTCTGAAAGAGATAATGTTGCGTCTTTCACTTTTTGTCATTTTATGTCAAGCATGTGCAACTCTTATTGTTGTCATCACAAACCATTATTCGTACAAAATCTGCTGTAGTTCTAGGAAAAATCGAGGATGATTCCAACAAAAGCCGGATACTTTTATAGTAGATGCACAGACATATGTTCTCTAGCGTCTCGTAACGTAAGCAAATATGTTTGGGTCTTAAATCTCCAAACTTGCTGAACCCAATTTTAGCTGAAGGATATTCTTCTACGAAAAATTTGTAAACTTTTCCAATGGTGAATGGAAGTAATCTCTTTTGAATCTTTGTTTTCCCTTTATCATCTCTCAAAATTAAAAAATCTCTCATTCTGGGAGCTTGACCTGATATGCTATCATTAGCATAAAAAAAAGTAACAGCTTCTTTAGTAGCATCATCAATAGCATTATTACTGTGTGACCGTTTTGAGTTATCAGGTACTTTAGGTGAATACTGAACAGCAAGTTTTTGGGAGACTGCTGCACACTTTCTTATACTAGTAGGAAGATTTCTTTTAGCACGTGATACAGCTTTTCCAAAGCTCTTGGATTTCTAAATGCTTTTTTAGGATTTATTAGCTGACGTTCTTCTTCTTTTAATTTAGCTCTACTTTGTATGATTAATCCTATCTTTTTCGTGATGAGTCTTTTGCCTCACACTTTCAGTTTTCAGCTTAAAATATAAAAGGATTTTAAGAATCTGTGCTTAATTTATTAACAGGTATTTAAATATGCCACAGTCTCTTAGACAAATAAAAAAATTATGGCTCAGGGATGTATGTTTGAATGGTTTTTCAAGCATTCGAGAGCAGCTGTAACGGGTGGAGAAAATATAAGCACAGCTCGTCCAACGTTAATTTTTTTCCATGCTTGTTGAAGCTATATGCTTCTACGTCAAATTTATTACTGGTTTTTTGGTTTAAGACTTTTGGGTTCTGGTA
>JAXGGA010015734.1:0-28360 GCA_038373865.1 Uloborus plumipes
TATTTTTGATACCCAGTGCCCCATGCTTTAGTGTAGCTCTCTGCAATTTAATACAGGATAGGTTGAAAGACTCACTTTTGAGTGAAACAAATTACGGATGGCACAGCATTATTGGATGTATATTTCAGGTTTTTATAAATATCTCTCATATATGAGACTGTCACTTTATACTACTGCTCTTACTCAATATCACGTATCTCCCCACTCATCTAGCAGTACAGGCAGACCCGGTTCTACCTTTTTTTCTTGAGCAAGCGAGCACATTCTGAATCATTGGTTCTCGGACCATTTGACAAGTAATACTAAAATAGAGTTGTTGAATTTTCTTATATATTTAATAGTTACCCTGCTTAACTTTTTCAGGTTCATATATGGTCCTAAGTTTTCAGACATAGTCAACGTAGGGGAGAAGAAAGACAACGGTGCTATTTCAAAGAAAATTATTTTATCCGGTCGGAAAAAGAAGACAGTAGTATTCAGGCCCGGAGATGTCATCGGAAGAGACACTGACAGCGCCGTTACCAGGGATATTCCTTCAAGAGCAAGTTTATACCTTAGAAAGAGTGGTAGCACTTTAGATTCGGTGAGGGAGAACAGCGATGGCGGCTCTTGTTCACCCGATACTCCCAGTCGACAAGCTTCCGACACTCACTCCAGCGACGATGCCAACAGTGACGTTTTGCAGACTGCGGATTCGGGCATTGGCGACGAACTGCACGACCCCTCGCATGTCGGCATTTTCGACAGGCCGGGATTTGGCACGGTCGCTTTCCGAAGCTCCGTCGTCAACCTGGCATCCGTGCTCGCCAACAGCGCCGAGGACAATAACGGCGACAAGAATCGCAATGCCTTGAACGATTTCCACAGTCGCCAAAGCAGCGGCAACAGAGTGAGTTTCGCCAACGATAGCATAGGCAGCGCTGGGAGTCTGGTGAGACGACACATCACGTGGGAAGATGAGTGCGATGGTGCCGACTACGACGATGTTGATGACGAGTCTGATGATGACGACGACGACAATGACGCTACGGATGAAGAAGACTGCTGCTGTGATGTCGAGGAACCTCTAAGCCTTTTCCTAGCAACAATTGGACTAAATGATTACATGCCTCTCTTTCAGGCTGAACAAATTGACTTAGAAGCCCTATCTTTATTGTCTGAAGATGATTTAAAAGCTTTAGGTATGCCATTAGGCCCAAGAAGAAAACTGGAAAAGGCGGTCCAACAGAGGTTAAAAATTATGGAAGAGCCTGGTATCGTTCAAGACAGTAGACTTTAACATTTTTAGAGAAACATGAATAAGTGTGTGATTATTGATACTTACAGATGCAATATTTTTAGCATAATTTTATGACGCGAACACTCGAGGAAAATACAAGACTTTTCCAAAGAAGTGAATTGTTTTTGTATTTATATTATGTGTGAAAATGTAAAATAAAAAAACTTTATTTAAGAGTTATCTTTTAAACCATGGCAAAATGTTTCCACTTTCAGTTACGAATCCAGGAGAGGGACTATGAGCAGCTTCGCCCTCCTTCCAGACCAGAGTCCCTAATCAATCTAACGTCCTCAAAGAGAACTTCAAGTTTCGGTTTAAGAACTTTAATTTCAAATCCCCGCCCCCTCTAGAGTCTATGAATTCACCTCTCCCTAACATCATCTAAAATTTCGTTTCTGGAACTTCAATTTAGCTTTCAGAGAGAATATCTCCATACCCCAACATCAAAGATGGCCTACTGTTGCGATTAAGGACTTAATTTTGAAAATATTCCCTGGAAGAGTCCCAAACTCCCCCATCTAACTTCATCAAAAGTAGCCACCAATTTTATTTTAATTCACTTGATTTTTGGAAAATTACAAAGTGTACCCAATCTCTATCCCTCCTCCCCACACAAGTAAACATTTTTTAAAACTTCGTTTTTAAGACTTGAGGAAGAGCTTTTGCCCTGGAAGCCTAAACAGAAGTCCTGAATCTCCCCTTTTCTTAACACCGCCAAAAATAGCCTGAAATGCACGATTTCGAAATTTTTCCTCGTGGAGGTATTTTCTTTGTAAGAATGTTACTCTTGCAATAGAAAAGTTTTTTCCCCACTCAAATAACGCAATTTTCCGAATTTGTGTGCTCACCTGTAAGTTATGAATCCTCACCCCCCCCCCCCCAAAAAAAAAAAAAAGCTAGACTTAAAATTCTTATGATACTGGTCGATGTACGGGAAAGTAGGCTCGTTTAGTTCTTGACAGAACTTCTTGTTAAAAAATAAATTATAAAAAAAGCATACACCGTTTGAGGATTGACCGAAAAAAATCGAAAAGTGGTTTAGATTAATAAATTAACTTATTTGGACATGGAATATTACTAGGAATTTTGTCTCCTTTTTAGCCTACTTTCCCGTTAAAAATAAAAGAAAGACGAAAAAAGTATCAAAAGTAGCTTAATGCATCTAAAAAATATCGCCAAGTCCAAAAAATATCGCCAAGTTAAAAAAATATCGCCAAGTCCAAAAAATATCGCCAAGTTAAAAAAATAAAAAGGTAAAATGAATATCGAAAAATTAAAAATTTGAAAGTAGGGTATTGAGATGGGGAATTTGTGCGTCGGTCGTGTCGGTCTGTCTGTCCCCCCCCCCTAATAACTTTTGAATGAACATTCCGATTTGGACAAACTTTTTTTTGTTGGAAAGATCTCGGCGAGTACAGCTCATTCCCATATTGGATTTTTTGATTTGAACAATTTTTGGTTCAACTTTGAGCCGTTCAAATAACCTGTCCCGCGATACTAACTTTTTAATGAACAGTCCGATTTGAACAAACTTTTTTTGTTGGAAAGAACTTTTCAAGGGTACTTCATTCCCGTATTTACATTTCCGATTTGAACAATTTTTCGTTCAACATTGAACCGCTCAATCAAGCTGTCACCCCTAATAACTTTTGAATGAACAGTCCGATTTAAACAAACTTTTTATTGTTTGAAGCATCTCGGCAAGGATACTTTATTACCGTATTTAAATTTTCAATTTGAACACTTTTGGTTCAACATTGAACCGTTTAAGCAACCTTTCTCCACCTAATAACTTTTGAGTGAACCGTCCGAATGGAATAAATTTTTTTTTGTTCGAAAGATCTCAGCGAGTGCAGCTCATTCCTATATTTGATTTTTTGATTTCGACAATTTTTGGTTCAACTTTGAACCGTTCAAACAACCGGTCCCGCGATGCTAACTTTTGAGTGAACAATCCGATTTGAACAAACTTTTTTTTGTTCGAAAGATCTTTTCAAGGATACTTCATTCCCGTATCTACATTTTCGATTTGAACAATTTTTCGTTCAACATTGAACCGTTCAAGCAACCTTTCCCCACCTAATAACTTTTGAGTGAACCATCCGAATGGAATAAACTTTTTTTTGTTTGAAAGATCTCGGAGAGGCTTTCCCATGCATTCCCATATTTCGCTTTTTGATTTGAACCATTTTTCGTTCAATATTGAACCGTTCAGAAAAAAAAAATAACATTAGCGTCTACGGGGAATTTAAGTTGAATGTTGATCCTGAACTTAAAGTCGGATTTCCTTCAAACTAACTTTGTAAGAAAATGGTTTTGATAAATAATGTTTGTAACGTACTTTTCTGAGTAATCTTCTATGAGGACTCTGATTCCGACTCCGACTCCGCAAACATGGCGGAAATGCAGGCTCAGAAAAAAAAATTACTGACTGTGCAGACGATTTTTTGTTTATTTATAAATTTGTTTTATTTTATTTATTATTATCATTTTTTTTTTTTGGCAGACGATGTTTTTTTTGTAACAAAAATTTTTCATTCACGAGAACATTTTATTCTTTATTTATATTTAACAACTGGCAACAGATTAAAAGTGAAATTCGAGACATTTTATTAACGGACGAGTTTTTTTTTTTCTTTTTTTTTTCTTTCTTTGATAAAATGTGTTTTGATGCTCTTTGTACTTTTATTTATTCATTTATTTATTTTATTATTATTATTATTATTATTTTTTTTTTTTTTTTTTGAAAACGATGAGGATTTTTTCTACGGAGGAACAGTTACACTCTTTAAAAGGTGCGACAAAACTTTATTTATTCGTTAATTACTTTTTACGTGTCTACTTCATCTGATGAAAGGGGTATATTTTGCTTTTCGAAATCAGCTCTAAGTGCTAAAAAGGTATGTTTGATATAATTTTAAGTCTCAGATAATCAAGAGAATAATGATCAGATGCGAGAATGCCGATGTCGATGTACGGGAAAGTAGGCTCGTTTAGTTCTTGACAGAACTTCTTTTTAAGTATTATATCGTTGGCAGAAAAAAATTTCAGTAAAACAAGTATGCACCCTCTGGGGTCTATCGTAACTTTTAAGGGACGATGTTTCTTTCCTTAATAAAAAGATTATTTTTTACATGATATTTTTTTAATAAGTTTTCCTGCCCATGAAACACTGTTTGTAACCAGTATACAAAATATCTTTGGGAAAAAAAATGTCAGGCATTAATGAGTTAAAATTATCCGTAGCAGCGGCTCCCCCCCCCCCCCCCTCCGCTCTGAACGGCTTCAGAGTGAATTCGTCATTTCATTAAAAAAAAATACGTATATATTCGCTTCCTGTTTTTAATCTTCAGCCTTTCGGCCCAAGATCAGCTCAGGGAAAGTCTTATTGTCTGTTAATGAACTGTGATAATTCTACAGTAAAAATTTCATTCACGTTTTTAGCCTACTTTCCGGTTAAAAATAAAAGAAAGACGAAAAAAGTAGGAAAAGTAGCTTAATGCATCTACTGCAACTACTTTGCTATAAATGTAGTTAACTACAACTACAAATACTTTTTTTTTAATGTAGCGACTACAAACTACTTTTGAAATGTTGTCGCTACTTCGCTACTTTTTAGCCTACTTTCCCGTTGAAAATAAAAGAAAGACGAAAAAAGTATTAAAAGTAGCTTAATGCATCTAAAAAATATCGCCAAGTCCAAAAAATATCGCCAAGTTAAAAAAAATATCGCCAAGTCCAAAAAATATCGCCAAGTTAAAAAAATAAAGAGGTAAAATGAATATCGAAAAATTAAAAATTTGAAAGTAGGGTATTGAGATGGGGAATTTGTGTGTCGTCTGTCGTCGGTCTGTCGGTCGGTCTGTCTGTCTGTCTGTCCCCCCCTAATAACTTTTGAATGAACATTCCGATTTGGACAAACTTTTTTTTGTTGGAAAGATCTCGGCGAGTACAGCTCATTCCCGTATTTGATTTTTTGATTTGAACAATTTTTGGTTCAACTTTGAGCCGTTCAAATAACCGGTCCCGCGATACTAACTTTTGAATGAACAGTCCGATTTGAACAAACTTTTTTTTGTTCGAAAGATCTTTTCAAGGATACTTCATTCCCGTATCTACATTTTTGATTTGAACAATTTTTCGTTCAACATTGAACCGTTCAAACAACCTCTCACCCCTAATAACTTTTGAGTAAACAGTTCGATTTAAACAAACTTTTTTTTGTTCGAAAGATCTCGGCAAGGATACTTCATTACCGTATTTAAATTTTCAATTTGAACATTTTTTCGTTCAACATTGAACCGTTCAAGCAACCTTTCTCCACCTAATAACTTTTAAGTGAACCGTCCGAATTGAATAAACTTTTTTTGTTCGAAAGATCTCGGAGAGACTCATTCCCATATTTCACTTTTCAATTTGAACCATTTTTCGTTCAATGATGAACCGTTCAAAAAAATTTTAACATGAGCGCCTGCTGGGAAATTTAAATTGAATGTTGATTCTGAACTTAAAGGCGGATTTCCTTCAAACTAACTGTGTAAGAAAACGGTTTTGATAAAAAATGTATGTAAAGTACTTTTCTGAAAAATCTTCTGTGAGGACTCTGATTCCGACTCCGACTCCGCAAACATGGCGGAAATGCAGGCTCAGAAAAAAATGACTGACTGGGCAGACGATTTTTTGTTTAGTTATTCATTTTTTTGTTTAATTTATTATTATTATTTTTATTTATTTATTTATTTTTTTTTTTTGGCAGACGATATTTTTTTTTTTGATTACAAAAATTGTTCATTCACGAGAGCATTTTATTCTTTACTTATATTTAACAACTGGCAACGGATTAAAAATAAAATTCGAGATATTTTATTAACGAACGAGGTTTTTTTTCTTTCTTCGATAAAATGTGTTTTGATGTTCTTTGTACTTTTATTTATTTTTTTTTTCATTTGAAAGCGATTGTGAAATTTTTCTACGGAAGAACTATAGCAGTTACATTCTTTAAAAGGTGCGACAAAACTTTATTTACTCGTTTATTTACTTTTTACGTGTCCTGATCATCTGATGAGAGGGGTATATTTTGCTTTTAGAAATCAGCTTTAAGTGTTATAAAGGTAGGTTTGACATAATTTTCAGTTTCAGATATTCAAGAGAATATTGATTAGATGCTAGATTGCTGATGTCGATGTACGGGAAAGTAGGCTCGTTTAGTTCTTGACAGAACTTCTTGTTTTTTTTTTTTTTTTTTGCTCTAATTTGTCCTTTTAAGATTTTGTTTTACAATTTTACGAATATTCGTCACAAGATAGAATTCAAAAGTTGAAAGGATTGAAAAATGTAACCTTCAAATTTCTAATAATTTATTTCCAGGGAATATTTAGGATTATGAAAATTATTTGTCGGAATATGAAAATTATGATGCCAAATAAACCAATGACGTCAAACAGATAGAATGCACGGCGTCAAAATGATGCATCTGAGATCAGCTCACATTTTTATAGTTCTTATTTCTCATTGCGTCCGCTGGTGCTTTCGGACAAGATTTACACCGATCAGATTTGATTAAACCAGATTCAAAAGAATCCTTCCCTATTTTTTTTTTTTTTTTTTGTAATTTTTCATTTATTTATTTTTTCCGTTACAAATTAAAAAGTAGTTTTCATAAATCGCTACAAACTACTATTTGTTTGTATCGCGCTACTCACTACTCTACTTTTTTTAAAAAGTAGTGCGCTACACTACAAACTACTAAAAAATGTAGCTACTACAGTAGTTTCGCTACTTGTAGCGGTCTACTTCCGACTCTTCATGTAAAAAAACATTTGCAAGGGTAAGCTTTTTTCAATTGCAACTTCGAATTTTCGGCAGGAGACTGTTTGAAAAAACTCTGGAGAGCACTTATACGTACTATATGACTATATTAAGTTTTGGAAATACATAGTTAACTTTATTTCACAAAAAAAATTAGTTGCATTATTCTCTTTTTAGACATTAATTGCCACATTTATATAATGTTTATAGGCTTTTGAAACATTAACTTTAAGTGTAAGATTATAGGATTGGGACAGGCAAGGGAGTGTGCTTTTAGGACTTGGACAATTTCGCGACAAAAAAAATGTTACTGCTTCAAAGTATTAATGCTTTATATTTGAATAGAGAGAGGTAATTACATGACTACACTTACTCTCGGTCCGGACAGCCAATTACGAATTTTCAGAGAAAGACCCTTAAGGAAAAAAATGCCTTCCGTGAGCAATAAAGGCGAAAGATTAAAGAGGAAAGTGAAGAAAAATGCTTATTTTTTAAAGAAAATAAATACATTTTCACACATTTTAGGGAAACTTCAGCGCATAAGTGAAATATTTATTTTTAGAGAGACGCATAAACGAACGATACTATCATTATTTTGCTATGGAATGTGCTGGGACTATTCAAAATCGTCGTATAAGTGAAAAAGGCACATAAGTGAGAGTTCACTGTAAATAATTATTGCTAATAATAATTCGTTAGCTGGCACCAGGCAGTGGTGCAACCCAAGAGGGTCAGGGAGCCCTCGCGCTTTACTCAAGAGAAAAAAGAATGTGTCTTGGGAAAATGAAGATATTTCAATTAGAAAACGCACAGAAAAAATCCTAATCATTTTGAATAGAAATCTTTAAATGAAAAAATATTTAGCACATGTAGATTATTAGTCAGCAATTTACGTTTATCTCTTTCTTCTCATTCCCCCTTTTTTTCTAGTCAGTCAGGAAATAAGAGTCTTTAAAATAATGCTACACTCAATAAATTTAAAATAAAGTGTAATCATTCCTCCCCGACAAGAAATTTAAAATAAAGTGCAATCATTTTCGGTTTTTGTTTTTGCACAAATAATTTCCAAACTTTCAGCTGAACAAAACAAAAAAATCGAAAAGAGGTAGAAGTCCAAGCCGGTCGAGCTAGAAGGGGCACGTAATTTTCAATCTCTATACCAGTGGTGAAATTAAAGAATAGAGTGCCTCTCAGTGCGGGTTTAGGGTAGGAAGTCGAGGCCCGTATATCCGCCAAGCATGAATTCAAAGAAGGCTCATGACCCCCCTTAAAGAGTCCAATGATATCTTAAAATTTCGCTTTTACAACGTGTAATTTTATTGCAGTTCCAAGACTTCAATGCCCAAAAATTTTCGGAAGAGAGTTCTTTTCCACCTTCTTCTTCAATACCTTGGTCAAACATTGCCTCAAATGGCATTTTAGAGATTTAAAATTCAAACAGTTAACGGTAGTTGATATCCCCCTTACTTTTCTATAGGCTTTAGCTCTAAAATGTGTTTTTAGAAAAGAGAGAGCTCCCGAATTACAGTTTCTATCCCCAAAAATTTCCAGACGAGTCCCTAAATCCTTTTATTATCCTAAATGTTGTCAGACAAAGCCTAAAAGCAGTTGTTCCTATCAAGAATCATGGCGTAAGCGGCGTTTTTGAATTATTTTTAAGGGGAGTTTTTAAAAGCTTTTGTTTTCTTTTTTTTTTTTCACGTGTGGCTCTTGGATGATAAGTTTTTGCTCCTGGGGGTAATGGGCACCTCTGCTAAAAGTAAAATTATAAACCTTCAGTTTCAAAGAGCTTAAAATTGCATTCTTGAAGCAATGCCGCAAAATTTCGGGGCACAGCGCTCGAATCCTGCCACTTCTCTTGACGGTATTAAAGATAACCTAAATAAAAATGTTTTTAAAACATTAATTTTGAAACGTTTCGGGAGAGAGTCCTTGCTAACGTAACTACCAAAGATGGTCTAAAGTAAAGATGGCTTAAGGTTTCAATTTTGAAAATTTTCGGAGGGAGATCCCTAACCATTTTTTGTCTCTTAGCGTCTCCAAAGAGAACGCGATATTGCACATCTATGTATCGAAAATCTTTCAGGGGAGGGTCTTTGAACTTTTACTTCCCAAAGATAACTTAAATGAGACTTCAGTTCAAAAAAAAAAAAAAAAAAAAACTCATCTTCTTTTCTTTTATTCTATCATGAAGAAATATATCCTGAGTTGTGCTTCCATGTTAAAATATTTCAGGAGAGATGCCCCGAGTCTTCTCTATTCCTTTAACGTCACTAAAGATAGCCTGAAATTGGTTTTTAGAATTTAAGTTTCCGTAAGTTTTCCAGGGGAGTTTTGATCCTCCAACGTCATTAAAGGTAGCATAAATAATTTCAATTTTAAGAAAAGTTTTCGAGGGAATCTAAAACTTTGTAATTTTCTATATTTTCCAAAAGTTAATATTTTAATTCAATTTGAAAATTTCTACCTGTCTTACAGTAATAGCGAAAAAAAAAAAAAAGAAAGTTGGGGGGGGGGGGGGGAGGCTAAACTTGATTATATGGGCCCCCTCCGAAATAAAAACCTATATACGCCACTGTCTGATATCTTTATTTGAAAAATAATGCAGAAGAGGAGAAAGACTCCTTTCCTTCTCCCCAACAGCCCATTGATTAACGTGTTGATCAAAAGAAGTTTGTGAGGAGCTTAGGGCGGCACCCTAAAGCTGTTTTTTGTAAAATTTGGTTATATTATTGGATTTTAACAAATAATCTCAAAAACTTTAACCCTCTGACGGGTTTGGACGTCTTATCACGTTCATTTAGCATGTAATTCTGGAACTGCCGAACCGCCAGGGGGTTAATACAGTCTCAAAAGCAGGATGGATTTTACTGTAGATATCCCCTTTGCAATTCAAAGTTCCTTTCTTGTGAAATAAGATGAGAAAGAAAACATTTTTGTGGTATTTTCAGTTTTTAATTTTCATGAAATAAATCAATCCACCCAGTAAATAACAGACCGTTAATTTTTCGCTCTAAAAAGTGAAGGGCAGGGCCCCTTTACTTTCGAAAGTGAAGGGGAGCAGCTGTCCCCTTGCTCCCCCCCCCCCTTCCGAACAATCAGCCTATGCTCCCATTGCGTCATAAGGCTTGTAACCTCTTGTTTATTATTTTTTTCAAACAAACTTTCTTCACTTCGACCCCCCCCCCCCCGAAAAAAAAATCCTAGCTACGGCCTTGTAGAACAGTGGTATAAGAGGTAAAAGAGATTGGGGCGGGGGGGGGGGGGGGTTAAATAATTGCAATGAAAAGGCACGCTGGCATTTAAAAGTGCAAAGGTAAAATGATATGAGTTCAAGCGAGATATATTATTCAACCGCGACGAGATGGCCGGTGTCAATCAAATGAGAAAACGAGTCTATTCCTTAAAATAGGTAGAGAAGGAAGAAACTCCAGTATGCCATATTTGCAAGTTTAGCGACATTTTGGCGAAGTGATAAGTTTTATGAAATATTAAATAATTCTTCAAGCCACACCTGCATTTGGCGAGGAAGTGAAAACAAGTCTTTGCTTTCTTTATTGCAACCCTTATGTTACCATTTTGTTTTTAAATTTAAATGAACAGTTGGAGGCGCTGCAGTCAATGGCCAATGGCTGCGGAAAGATATAAAACCAAGACCCACCTTCTTTCTTGTATCCAATGAGAAATCTTTCTCGATTGTGCAAAAATTAAAATAGTTTCCTCTTTGGCTAATTTCTCAAATTGGGAGACCAATTAAAGGTAAGCAAGGTGACGTATTCAAGCTTTATAAAAAATGCCGCAATTGTGCATCCCATTCCTCAATTTTCATCTGCGTATCACACCTTCCTAAAAATGGACAATCCTGAAAAAAGGAGGAGTCATAGGCCATCTCTGCGAAGTTAATTAATAGTAAATAATACACAAATTATCAGTATCGTAGTGCAAGATGGCAATGTCACATATTCAATATTATAATTCTGCATTAAACTAATAGATAAAATCTGAAACAGCATAATCCTCCCTAACAGCGGACACCTCCCAGTAACGGACAAAACTTCCGGTTCCGTTATTCGGAGGTTTTACTGTAATTCTTAAAATTCGCATCAAAGCGATTACTCGGAAAGTGTCTGTGTTGTGAAAATTTCGGTATCTGCCCGATTTGGAAAATTCCAAAACCCAGAACTGTGTTTGTCCCTTTTGCTGCCCGATTTCAAGCCACATGCTGAACATACTTTTAATTGTGAAGTAAAAAATGGAGAAAATAGAATTCCCTCTTAAGAAAACTTAAAAAAAAAAAAAAAAGAAAACATTGGCCTTGCATCGGCATTTAGATATTTTTGAGGCCGATGGGCCGATGTTTTTTCCATTTTAGCATCGGCTGTCGATGCCGATGGAAAAAATTTCAACCATCGGCGCCGATGCATCGGTCGAGCCTTACAATTTACCAATATAATTTGAAAAGGAAAAAAAAAATCATCACTTTTAACAGTTGTCAGTAACATTTGTGAAGACTTGAATCTTCCAATCAAATAAATGTTCTAAGTAGGGGGTTGTGAACTTCATATGATCAAATGGCCATAAAAAAAAAAGCTTTTATTTCGATCATATATGGGATGTTAGTAGACACTTCTTGTCACTTATTCCCTTGTCGTAAAATCTCACTATTTCATGACATCCACCCCTCTCTTTCTTTCTAAAAACAAGACATCATTTAGGATCTGCCCCTTACGTGATTAACAAAAAGGCCAATAAGTGATTTTGAAGAAGTTTCAACACTGAAAAAAAGATTTCTTATCAAATTGCAATCACAAAAAGACTTACCATTTTCAAAACGCTATTTCATACTAAACTTTAACCTGTAAATGATTCTTAAAGTAAATTCATCTTATCACTACTATTCTAATTTCCAGAAAGAACATCCTTGGTGAATCAAAAATGTCACTTATCGTGCAAATTGTTCAAATTTGTTCGTTGTCAACCACATACTTCCAAAAAGTTTTCAAAGCTTTGTATTTTAGTATCAAATATTGAACGAGCACAACGATATATATTTTACCCCCCCCCCCTTTGTGTTTGTCCCCTTTTCTAGTCTCCGGGTCAATCCATGTGAGATCATACAGACTCACTATTTTTGATTTTTAAACTTTTTGCCTGTTAATTAACTGTTATATTGTGAGCACGAAACAATGGTTTAAAAATTTTTAAACCTTTAGAATTTTTTTTAGCAACCACTTTTTAGTAGCTGCGGAAGCGACTTTTCAAGAAAAGAGTACTTTTTGAAGATGCTTATAACTTTTTTATTTATAAATATATCAAAATAGTTTAAAAACCACTTGATTGACCAGAAAATGATCTAAATTTCTGTACTAGTTATTTTTCTGATAATTAGTTACAAATTTGTGCAAAATTGGCTTAAAAATAAGATTTTTTGTATGAAATTTTACATTTTTGGCATAAAAATATTAGTAGAAGGAATTAAGAATCACTCTTACTTTTTTTCCCTTGAATAGATATCTCATAGGACTATTCCCAGAAGTAGTATGAAACATTTGAAGACTTGCTAACTTTGAGATTTAATATCTGAAAAGGGACTGAATGAAAATCTACAAAAATTTAACTGGATAACCACCTTCTTACAATAGTAAATATTCCGCAAAAATGTTATAAGTGATATCGTTCTAGTTTTAGAGATATGAAGCCTCGAAGTTGGCCGAAAAATCGCATTTATTTTGACTCCAAGAAATCATTGCATAATGCAAAATGTATTATTCTCGTAATATTAGATGAGTTTTTTGTGGTATAAACTAACCCTTTTACAAAAACATAATATTTAAATTTACTTTCCATTTACAGAAAGAAATAATTTAGATATTATGCTTTTAAAAGTGCTTTTTTTCTACGTGTTAGTTATAAAAACATGATTTTCCACTTTAAAGCTGTGTTTTCACGGTCTTTACATAATTAGTGAGCAAAGAACAATAATAGTTTTAATCTAACCCACAACTCTTCATTCATGTTAGGGGCGGTAAATTCTTAAGGGACGATAGGGGGGCAATGGGTATTTAGAAGAGAAAATAGCAGTAAAAAAAAGGGTAACGAAAACCGAAATTGAAAACATGTACGAACGGCCCCGGTACGAAACCGCTTGTTCAGAGTTCAGACAATTAATCACACATTAAGAAAGGAACAAACTGAAGTTCAAGCGCTTCCTCTTAGCACCTCGGATTAACCGTAGGGAGTATTTTATCATTCATTGTCAATTTTATGAATTTTCTGATTTTCAATTTATTTTCCTTCCAATTTTTAGTTTCAATGATTTTAATTACCCAGATTCCAGCGCAGAAAAGAAAATAATTTCTTAAAAAATGTACTTTTGTTTTTTGATAAGTACGTCAATGATCTTAGTTAAATGTTTCCCTTCAAATGATTATATCAGTTCGCTTTGTAAAAGAAAAAAAAGGTATTTTAATTATTAATTAATATTTTTAGTTTAAAAGTGATTAGTCATATCTTTATTGCGTACATTTTACTTCAAATTAAAGTTAGGTACTTATATTTTTAATATTATAGATGTTCACTTGCTCCAAATTATGGTTTTTTCGAGGAAGAAAAAAAAAAGAGGGGGGGGGGGCGGTAGGTGTCAGTCATCATCTTGAAGGGTGTGATGAGCTTGAAAAGGTTGGGAAACACTGCTCTAGATCCTACCCTTTTTCGCCAGAATACGTCCGCCATTTTCTGTGTTATACAGACGCAGTCTCACGGAAAATAGTAGGATCTAGAGTTTAATTCGGATTTTGAGCTACTTTTTGGTGCTGTAGGGGAGCTTTAACGCTTTAAACTTTTAAAAATGAATGCAGAGTTTTAGGTTAATTAAAACTATAATTGTTTTTTGCTCACTAGATGTATAAAGACCGTGAAAACCCAGCTTTAAAGTGGAAAATCATGTTTTCATGTCTAACACGTAGAAAAAAAGCATTTATAAAAGCATAATATCTAAATTATTTCTTTCTGTAAATGGAAAGTAAATTTAAATATGTGTTTTTGTAAAAAGGTTAGTTCATACCACAAAAAACTCATCTAATATTATGAGAATAATAAATTTTGCATTATGTGACGATTTCTTGGCGTCAAAATAAATACGATTTTTCAGCCAAATTCGAGGCTCCATATCTCTAAAACCAGAACGATATCACTCATACCATTTTCGCTGCATATTTACTACTATAAGAAGGTTATCCAGTTAATTTTTTGTAGCTCTTCATTCAGTCCCTTTTTAGATATTAAATCTCAAAGTTAGCATTTTTTCGCCAAAATGCCAAGTTTGACAAATTATATAAAAAAATGACTGCCTTCAAATGTTTCATACTACTTCTGGGAATAGTCCTATGAGATATCTATTCAAGGGAAAAAAGTAAGAGTGAGTCTTATTTCCTTCTACTAATATTTTTATGCTAAAAATGTAAAATTTCACACAAAAAATCTTATTTTTAAGCCAATTTTGCACAAATTTGTTACTAATTAACAGAAAAATAACTAGCATAGAAATTTAGATCATTTTCTGCTCAATCAAGTGGTTTTTAAATCACTTTGATATATTTATAAATAAAAAAGTTATAAGCATCTTCAAAAAGTACTTATGAAAAGTTGCTTCCGCAGCTACTGAAAAGCGCTTGCCAAAAAATATTCTGAAGGTTTAAAAATTCTTAAACCATTGGTTCAGGTTCCTAATATAAGTTAACAGGCAAAAAAATTTAAAAATCAAAAATAGTGAGCAACATTGTTTAGTTTTCCTGTATGATTTCGCATGAATTGACCCCTGCCAAGAATCTGTCAACTTAGGTGACAGCCTTGGTCTTGCCTATTAGTAGGAACAGCCCTGACAGTACATTTTAATAAATGGAATTTCCCTCTACTTTTAAATAGGAGTACAAACGCTTACCTTCCTTTACAGCTATCAACTATTCAGTTAATTAACGCTTGAGTAATCAAGTTGGATCATAACAGCATTTTTTTCATTCTTGGACTAGTATAATGTACTTATATATTTAAAATATAATAAAGTGAAAACTTAAAAAAGCGATTTTGAAAATTTTATTCAATGGTAGGTACATTTACCTCAAACCTAATTATATCAGATGCACTTGAACTGAGGAAAAAGAAAAACAAAATTCAAGGCACACTATGAAACAAAAAATAGGATACAATTCATGATCAGTAGATAACAAAATTATTTACATTTTGCAAATGCAAGGCATTAATACAACTCAATTTAATAGGATCTGTATGGAGAGGACGAAATTAGAAGTTCACACCAAATACATACATTGCTAGAATAAATTTAGAAATGAAAGACCATATAATTTTCTTTTTTATGAAAGTAAGTATATTGAACACGAAGCAATTCCAAACTAAATAAAATATAAATACAATAAATATTTAATACAAGGTATAACAAAATATTTTTGATTAACAAATTTTTACAAAAGCATACAAAAATAGAATTAGACTTATCTTTACAGGGAACTTTTAAACAAAGTAGTAGCATTTCTTTAAATAAATTATATGTACATCTCTATCATTTTCTAACTATTTTGAATAAAATACAAATCCATCTTTTGTTAGCACACAACAAAAAATGTACTGAATGATTCGGAATATCACCCACACTTTCCTTTTAAGTTCTTAAATTAAAATGAGGTGTTTAATCGGAGACTCAATGTCATATTAATACATCACTTTCGTAAGTTGCTATATCCTCTTTTGATTTTTTGATATAAATGATTATTTTTGTCTGATTATATATAGAACTAAAATTAGTTTCTTGCATTTCTAGCCTTTTTTTTTCTTTTTGATAAGATTCAGCTATGAAACATGTAGGAATTAACTAATATTTCTAAGAACTTTTTTCCTTTAAAAACACATCTTAATAAACTAGCATACTTGGAAACTTTCCAGAGAAAGAAAATAGAAGATTTGGGTAATAATATAAAAAAATTAACTGTTCTAAAGACACAACCAATCTTTGATAATTATAAACTGAATAAATTCACTAATTATAGCAAACACAAATATGTTCTAATGAAGTAAATATTAAAATAATGCACAGAATATAAGTTCAAATTTTATAGGTAACTACTTTGAAAATTTAATTTTGCTTAGTACAGATCTATATTTTAGAGCATTTGTATATTTGACAGATCAACCGTTCATTAAAACTTGGAGTGTAAATAACTGCATGAAAAGAACTTTTGACCCGGAGCAAAATCTTTTTAATGGGGTCAGAAACCAAATGAAGAAATTCTGTTTTTTTCGTGAATTTAAAATATTCACTTGCACTTCATTTTGCTGTCAGAAATTTTAAATTTTACAAGTTTTACTTTCATACATTTTGTTTTTAGTCCCTTCTTTACCGTATTAGTTAATTAATGCCTAATGTATCAATCTTTTTTCCATCAGTAACATCTTTGGAATTTGCAATAGAAAACTGATTTTTTTTTAAATTAAAATCTGTACGGACTGAACTTTTTATCATCACAGTATGTAGATTTGTCTACTTAAAAAAAATCTTTTAATTACAATGGTCAACTTTTAAAGTATGACCCTGCAGCTTCGTGACAAATGTTGAAACATTTTGTAAAAAAATTGCATTAATCTAGTTTCTAAACAGCTAGATATTGAAAATTAGTAGTTTGCCAAAGAGAAGTGTAAAGAAAAAAAAAATAAGGAGAAAAACATAGGTAACATATCAGATGCATATACCGAAAAACTGGAATTGCTTGTAGAAAAACAGTAGCGTTGGCAAGTGTGAACTCGAGCGTGGGTCATATTCCAAACTATTAAGTATTCCATTTCATGAGCAATTAAAAGGGACTGGATTGTTTTAAAAAATTCTTTAGCTTAGATCAATTTCAATCAATTAAAAAAAAAGTTCACTGCTACAGAAAAAATTGTCTTCTAAAAGTATATATTAATCTGATATATTTTAGAAAACAAAATTTAATTTAGAATACATTTTACATATAGCCAATTGTTTGAAGGAATCAACATTACACATCTTTACATGACCACATGACAGTATCAAAATGTTAAATTATGTAGTTAAAAACATGACCAATACAGCAATTTAGGTGCACAGAGAAATTTAATGGTAAAAACTATCTTTTTAATTTAAATTTCATACAAAAATGAGCATTTATAAAAAGCTGCAATATGTACAACATGAGGATAAAATAATATACAATCACTCCTCAGCTTAATATTATCATACATTAAATTTGAGAAGCACAGCATCAAGTAAAAAATATCTGGAAGGCAAGATGTTATTTTAAAAATATTTTTTTTTCATATATATGCACCACTTTTTTTTTTAAATAAAAATATCCACTGGTGGGTTTTGAATGATTTTTCTATCGTTTTTCTTCTTTTTTTGACATCAATCAGCAGGTAAAGTGAGGCATAAATTACTGATAATCATAACTACTAATATGGTCGTATGAAGCCAAGAAAATATGTCCTGTAGTGTTAACTCATAGGAGTAAAAAACATTTTTTCATGAATTCATAAATATCCAATACTTAATAAATACCTTTGTACAAAACTAAATTCAACAGCATTTGAAAAGTTATGCTGCTTTAAGCATTGCTGATTTCATTTTTATCTAACTCTTGTACACAAGGGTATGTCCTAACCTTAAAAGTACCACCAGTACTGTAATTGACAGATCAAATTATTGAAAAAAATATTTATTCAAAACTAAATTTTGAAAATGTTGGATTTGTTGCTTTTTGGTAGCAATGCAGTCTACTTAGCAATCAATAGTGGAGAAAATATTTTCTTTGCAAGACAAAACACTTGAAATTGTATATGTTCCCTCTTTAGCAGATACTCATTACTTAGTTTCTTTTACACTGTTTTCAGGATTTGAATAAATAAATAAAAGAAACTTAATCATTAAATTACCCCCCCCCCTCCCCCCAAAAAATATATCTAAAAATAGATTAAGATTAAACTTTGCAATCAAGTAAATGAGCAGTGTTTTTCACAACTAATATTTTACTACATTAAGAAAAATCTCAGCAATTTTATTATAGCTAAGCAAGAGACATATTTTAATGAATTCCTCCATTCTTGCCTTTAAAATTTTGTCATTAAAACAGAAGCAATTTTGCAGGCAAAAGTTTTCCGGTGTGAAAGGGCCTTAATTACTTTGCTGGTGTCATGCCTTGTTGCATGGTAATCCGAATGCTTCATGTATAAGGTAGGAAGTCGAGAAGAAAAGTATCATAAAAAATGCTTTTGAATTCAACAAGTTTTGCAGAATAAACTAGAAATTATATAAATTATTTTTTTGCATAAAATATTTCGATAATGATCTTAATAAATGAAAAATAACATTAAGAAATGATAATATCAAGCTGAATAAGCTGTAAACACAAATCATTCAGTTATAGCTGGTACAAAAACAGAAGTAGAAACCTGAACTGAATGTTTTTTAAACTTTGATTATAAAAGACTATAATGTCATTCAAGGATTCCATCAAGGAAAATTTCTTTGTGCAGATAAGAAATTTTACAAAATAATCATTAATACAATATTCTTCTAAGATACTCAAAAAAAAAAAAAAAATCTATATATAAAACAAAAATCTGATGATGAAAATAGACATGATGCTTGAGCTAGAACAAACACTGAAAAGTACTCAAATCCATAAACGAATAAATTAACTTAAGGACTTTATATTAACAATAAATAACAATGTTGGTTGTACTAATTTTTGATTTTAGAAAAAAGTGTTAGGGTTGCTATGCAATATCAGACAAACTACATTTCATTCATTTATTTTTATGGACAAATTTTTAAAAGTAGAAGTGTTTAAGTCAAAACTTTAATCCTGCAAATTAAAGCCTTTAAAATTTTAACAAGCAATTCAAACCCTAATCGCATGCTATTTTCTTTCTGTATTTAAAAAGCGAAAGCCACTTTAGATATAGGTAGGAAACGAAACAACCGAAGGCATTGTACTTGATTACTGCTTTATAATGATGACAAATGGCAATTAATAACAAATAATTGAGATTACAACATTACTAAGATGGATATTGACAGCTGCCAGTGATTGAAGAAACATTGCGAAAATCGTGTAGTTCATATTAAGACAGAAATGAAAACTAGCTTTTTTTTGAAAATCATTAGTGAATGTTTGATCCTATAAAATAATGCACAACAGCTTGCAAGTTGAAAGATAAAGTAAAGATTATGTTATCAGGATATTTTTCATGAACTCATATATATATATATATATATATATATATATATATATATATATATATATATATATATATATATATAAAATCTAACACCTTTTAAGGGACCAGTTTGGTTGATACATATTGATAATTTTCTAGCCGAAATCAAATACCAGAAAATTAAAAACATCTTGAATTTTTTCATTGATATATGGTTCAAGATAAACAAGTTCTTTGACGCACACTGAGTGTACAAGATAATTGATTTTGATTAATTAACATGTTAAATGGCATGGTTTTACATGCCCTTCCATTCAAGCCATAGCTAGTCAACAGTTAAGAAGGCTCTCCTGGGCCATTTGATGACAGGCGAGCCACTAAGAACAAATGGGTGCATGAATGGAAAGTCTGGAGCCAGTCCCCAAGGACCAGCATGGTGTTAAACTAAAAGAATTAAACCAGAGGTACATTAACACCAATTTAAAAACCTTACTAATCTAAGTTTAACTGATTTATAAGAGAAAGGGCTCAAACAATACTAGTATACAATACTTTAGTACTGTGCTAAGCACAGAAATTGTAGAAAGACTTCTTTTTAAATCTAAATTGAGTTATTTTTTCTAGGATGTCCTCTGTAACATAATTTAGCTAAACGCAGTGTTTAATGTTCATTTGAGAATGGGAAATATTTAGAAAAAAAAAAAAAAAAACTCATCAATATAATAGTTAATTCAAAAGCTGTTGCGGATCATTGCATTAATATTAAAAGCTCTTCTCCTGTCAAATACAGGAGCAAAAAGTTTTCAGATTATGAACAATAAAATATTTATCAATTACAAGAAATAAAACTTTTGAAATAATTTTCTAGTGCTTCCAACAAACTCCGAATTTCCTGCACTTTAATCTGACAATGAAATGTTTTCCATTTTAACTTGCATAGCAACCCTAGAAGTTAAGTTCTAAATTTCTTTATCAAACAAAATTACAATGCTAAGAAATAGGAAACAGTTATATGTACTAAAAATAAAAATCGTTATTTTATGCAAACACAGTAAACTTTTCACCTTATACTTAAATGAAGCAAAAATCAGAATTGTTACGACCAACCCACAAAAAAAAAGACTTAAATCTCTACCTTCTCCCATGTGAGAAAAAATTCCTTGTTCTAAAAGCTCACTTATGTTACAGGGTTCCCATTCACTGTGATAAATGAAAGTGCTCGACTTGTCCAAATTTTCTAGAATTTGATTTTTAATTTGTGTATTTGTATATGAATTTAAAAGTTATGATTTCCTTTGGAATGTAAGCAAAAACAAACTATTAAGCACTTTAATATCAGAATTCTAATATTCATTCTTCAAAGCTTCTTTCTGCTGATATGACAAGTCTTTGGGTAAGTACTCGCTTCAAACGCGAACAACTATATTTGTTCTGATTCTACAGTGATAAAGGAACACAACTAACTTACTGCAATAGTTAAAGATTCGAAGGAACATTTTTTCCAGGTGTGTTTCACTTCAAGTTTGTGACGAAATAATTTTCTCTGATTTTTCAATGATTATTCGATCAAAATAATATTCCTTGATGATTCTAGATTTTCTCACCAATGAGAACCCTGCGTTAAACAAGAGATACAGATTAAGAATTTTCAAAAAAGAGATTCAGCTTCAAATTTTCATTAAATAGCTGTTAACACACTTTAACCAGAAATATTGACACAACTATTTTTACATCAGCCGTGTCATAAGACAAGTGACCAATTCTCCCTACCTCTCATCTTATCTTTTGTGCAGTGTTTTTGCTTAGAACTTAACGTCCTAATCTAAGTGTAGAATGAGACTTGAACTAGGATTTATTCTAAATTTAAATCTCATTCTTTAGAAAATTTAAGAATGGAGGTTGGGAGAGCAATTCTGAAGCTTAAAAAAAAACACGGAAATCTATTATCCATTGTGAAAAAAATTCTTAATATTGTGTAAGTAAAATAACCATTACATAAAATAGTTAATAAAACGTGTAAGCTAATTAATTTACTTAGGTTCACATATTTTGTGCAGTATAGCAGATAATTTTGAAACAACCACTTTCAGTTTTAGACATAAGTATTGGCAAATGAATGTGACTAGATAAAACAATTGAAATTTTAAAAATACAAATTCTGCTTTGATCAAACCCTTTTAATTTTAACAATTATTTAGTGCTGACTAGATTGAATACTTCTAATCTGCAACATAAATAAAAACAAGATTCTGTGAAATTCAAAAAACAAACTCTAAATAATACAAATGCCTCATACGGATTGAAAAGTTATTAAAAATTAAGAAGTTGCTGGTCATCTATAACCAACCACTCTTACTTTTCCAGTAACTGGTAGCAAAAGAATAAACACAGTATGACATGCTTCTCTTATTTTTCACGAAAAGATGACAAAGTAATGGAAAACAATTAAAGCAAACACATAAGATGAACATATAGATCTGCCACCAGTAACATCAGTGATTAGTTTCAAAATCACTGAAACAAAACTCTTCAGTACTAAAGTAACCAAAGCAAAAAATAATACATACAGCAAGCTCTCCTCTTGGATTATTTATAGTACATTCACAGAGCATGCTATGACATACAAAATCATGCTAAATTATTGAATTACTTTCATTCTGTATTAAAAGTTGCTTTGAAATTGTTAATTTAATTCAGTAAAATTTATTCTTTGTTATTTTAACTTTTTAGAATAAACATACACATACCAATGAAGACTCCACTGGAAAAACAGCAGAAGTTCATCTTTTGATGAAATATGTTTTTGCTTTGTTTGTTTATTTGATAACACACTTTTACTGATCTAATATTTGTAATTAAACACTATTTCATTAAAATATTTTTTAAAAATTTGTTTCCTTTTGAAATTACCATTTTATTAGTAAATAAGCATTTTTGTTTCAACTAAAGATTAAATATTAAGAGTTTTTCCCGTAACCTTTCAAATGTATGCATGATTAATATATTGTGCATTATTTAAGCATTGTGCATTAAACAGTTTTGCAAACTTTTATCAGCTACTCAATTAAGGTCCGCAACAAATTTAGTTCAGTTTATGACATTTGAAATAAAAAGAAATATATCCCAATCTAGAATCAAACAAATAACTTTTTCCCACCTCACAGCTGAAATTTTCCAGGAAAAAATTTCCTTCTCTTTATGCAATTTCTATAAATTGAGGGGGGGAAACTACCCATAGTAATATTATTAATAGCAGAATTGTTCACTAGAAATGAAATTATTATGATTATCAAAGCATATTTCACAGGGTTCACCGATATATATCCGATATTTTGATATTTACTTTTTGAAATGCGATATTTTCAATAAAAAATTGTCTTCCATCATATTAATAATGTCATCTTTAGTATAATGTAATAATACGATATTCCTTTTTTTTCTGATAAATTAAAAGTTACAAAACAACTTGAATAGAGATGAAAAAATGCCTAGTTAAAAATGAAAAGTTAATCAGAACATGGAAATGTGTTTAATGTTTGTACAATGTGTGCTAGTGCTAAACAACAGATGTTTTATTTATGTTAAAATAGCTAACAAAAGAAAAATAAGTGAAACAGCTAATGCTAAAGTAAAGTCACAATGTTAATAAAAATTTAAAGTTGCTAAAAATAAAATAATGAATAATATGGAAGAGTGAAAAAAAACCATTGGTAATCAGTTTTTTTGGCACAAAAAGCACCTTTTCAAGCTTTACGTTTGAAGAAGATTTCATGAAAGTCGAACCTTTAGTGTGGTGGGAAAACATGCCATTAGAATCAAAAATGAAAGAAAAAGTTGACAATTTGGTTCCACAGTTGTTAACTGCATCACCAACCACAGCTGGATTAGAGAGAATTCTCTAGTTTTGGTTTCATACAGTCAAAACTGAGAAATAGATTAGGGACTGAAAAAGCAGATAAGCTTACATTTACTTTTAAATATTACGATACACAAAAATGCAACATATAGTTTTTGTTTTAGTAACAAAATTTACTATGTAAAACTAAACAAAAGATTTAAATTTTATATTTGTTTTTTTATTTTGTTCAGTTACAGTTTTGTTTTATGTCTTTGCAATGTGATAAAACAATAAATAAGTTGTTTAGTTCTAATGTTTTAAAAATAAAGTCAATATTATAGTTTGAAGTATTAATTAACAAAAAAAGTTAAGGTATAAATGAAAAAATACATATAAATATTACATATTGTAATAATCAATTACACTAATATAATGTTCGGTTATCAATAAGTTTTCCTGTTTTGGTTTTGATATTACATGATAGTTGATATTTATGTATATGATACTGTAATTATTTTTATATGAACATAATAGTCAATATCCAGTATAGTAGCCAACATCATAATTAGGTTATATAATTTTTAAAACATTAAACTATTACATTTCAGCAAAAATGGCTGCATAACATTTCATTGTGTGTAAATTTTAATGTATATTTATGTATAGAAATATTGAAAGAAACATTCAATTTTTAGTCTGTACTGTAATAATACTTATTTAAAGAAATAAATAACATTGATTTGAGGATGTAGTTACTATTTAAAGAATTAAGCTTGTGCGAATTGAAAATATCGGATATATATCAAAACATCAGATATTTTCGAAAATATCACGATATTTACGAACCCTGATATTTCATTATATATTGATTAGATGAGTTATTAGTATCTCAGTACAATTTGTAAGTATCATTTAAATATATATATATATAACCATAAAGAAAAATGATTTCATAAATTGGTTACGTTCTTGATTTTTCTTTTAAGTATCATTTATGAAATTGTTTAATAGCTCTTGTTTGTATTTTACTGTTCGAACTCAAAAGCAGAGCTTCCAAGTACTTTAAGGAGTATAAATACTTCAAATATTAAATAAATGAAATATTATTTATTTTTCAATCAGAGAAAACTTTATTGGCAAGCTGAAAGGGCAAAATAGAAACAATCGCAGCTGGGCGTGGGTTGGGAATGAGGTAGGCAAATCAATTGATTTTCTTAAAATGGTAATTTTACAAGTGAAAGCCCTTCTCTGAAATGAAAAACTCAAGAGGGCAGTTGTTTCTCTCAGAGAAATTTCATATTTAGAAAACAGAATTGAGGGAAAATAATCTGTTTAGTGTATAGTAATATTTTTAAACTGCACACATATGCAAAAAATGCACTATCTTAGATTTAACTACAATTTTTAGTGTAAATGACCAATAATATAATTTTCAAAGGTTAGCTGTTGTAATAAAGAGGAAAATTTTTAGAAAACTCTTGAAAAAAAAAATACTCAGATTACTAAATAGAATTTGAGTGCTTGTAAAAAGGAATTATTGACAACTATAACATAGAATTTCATGAAATACACGAGTTTTTAAACCCAGGCATAAAAAAATGAGCCTAAGAGAAGACATTATGCTTACATTACAGAAAATAATGATACAATATCCATATAAAAGCCGAGAATTTGCCATACATTCTCATCGTTTCTTTTCCCTTTTTAAATTTTTTCTTTTTGATAATTAGAAAATTTAAAATGTACATATTATGAGCAAAAAACAAGATGAGAAAGCATAAATAAATATTTAATGATTGCAAATCATATAAAGCTTATGAAAACTAAACCAATATAATTGCATATATTGACTCATGGCAAGAAATATAAAAAGAAAATAGCAACAGATATTTTCACCTTTTGCTGACAAATATTTGAACACTTAATTGACAGAAAATGTGAAAAAATACTTCACTCATCATTTGCAAATATAAGAGGCGCTTATAATTTAAGACTCACAGTTCCGATAAAATATACAGTCTCACCATTACTAGAATGAATGGCAAGCAAGTCATACTAGACGTGACCGTTTATGGGTTGGAGAGTCCATGATGACATCGGTAGAAGGAGAACGCTTCCTTGAATGTCTGGAGAATTCTTCAGTGATGAAAGCACTGAGTTCATTGTGAGAGGTAGAAGTTGAATTACAATGAAGAACTCTATGGACCCTTGATAAACTTGGAGGGGAACTTGAATTATGCTGCCTTATATTTGCTGAAAATATAAATACATACACATGAGCAAAAAAATAGAAAAATAAATTGAAATGCTGCCTAACTGAAAGATTTTTAGTATTGTTCCTGCAATTTATTGGAAGTCATTGGTTATCTGCCAAAAAAAGAAATGAAACATTACCCGCCGAAATTTCTTATACTATTGTTAAAAGCAGGCTCTTGCACTAGGGAAAACGTAAGATGGATTTCAAACCCTGAATAAATATTTAAGCGGTATTTTTTAGAATTAAAGTGGGATTCATTTATTTTTTGCACTTCAGTTTTTTGTTTTTGCATTATAGATATACAGTAAAAGCTCCACTATCCGGAACGTTCGGGAAAAGCTGACTTCCGGATATGCGAATTTTCCGGATAGATGAGAGCGAGTGAATTCCGGTTCATTTTCGCCCTTTTAGCTAATGTAAAGATGTTTTAAAATAACGTTTTGTCTGGAATTTTGAAATTTAACAATGATTTGTCCGATATTCCCTTCAATTTCTTAAAAATGTGACGTTTTTGCCGATTTTTGAAAAAGTACGAATTTACCCGAAAATGTCCAACAATATATATGTTTCCTACGTAAAAAACACAAACACTAGTATATAGCCCAAGCAATTCAATGAAAAAACGAGGTTCAAAGTCAGAAAATCAACATACATGCGTGATCTATAGCTTTAATCGATCTATAACGCGACGGCAGTCAAGTCCGACTACGCATAACGATTACGCATCCAAAACCTGATATTTCGCCTGTTTTATTTCAACTCTTTTAACTAAGCCCTAAAAAATAAATAAGGTAATAAAATTTTTCATCCTAAAGTCCGACTACGCAAAACGAATGGAAATGGCAACATTCACTCTCTTATCGGGTGACAAAATGTATTTTTTTTAGTCAGCTAATGTCTTAGTAAAGAAAAGCAATAAAAAAAAAACCAGCCCCTAGCCCTGAAACCCCCCACCTTTTCTTGGAATCCCTTTCTTCCCCTGCAACCAGAGATAACTGGAATCAGGTGGTGTGGCCTATGGGCGTGGTAGATGTCAAGCCCATTGGCGACAATCAATCAAAGGGATGCATCGGAAGAGTTCTCTGGATGACCAGACAGGAACACCACGTGCGCTCTTTAAAAGGGGGGAAGTCATTGCGCTCTACTTTAGCAACTTACAATCGGGGGGGGGGGGGGGACTTTTTTGTTGATTTTGAAAATCGAGAACCTCTGACGAAATTTCCCGTTACTTGAGCGTTCCGGATACTTGAAATGCCGGATAGATGAGCTTTTACTGTAGTTATTGAACAAAATATACTTAATATTATGCCACAAAATTTATGTAATATGCAAAAGGCTGACAACAAAAATAAGATTGACAGCAGCCAGTTAGTGCCTTAATATTAAAATCTTTTTCAATGTCTTCAACATAGGCAAAATTCTTCTTTTAAATAATTGTTTGCTAAATAGTAACTAATGACGCACTCCTAATTGCCCCTATAAATGTATTTCAATGCATCAATGAAAAAAAAGGCTGAAAATGGCAATCTTGACAATGTAGATTAACTCCTAGATTCATTGCTCATTGATGATAAGATGGCATTTAAAAATTGTCGCCAGCAATTCCTTTTATGCTGGCTGTCTTCCTAAAATAAATTTGAAAAATAAAAAAAAAAATCGAGATTAGAAACGTCGCAATATTTAACACATGTTAGAACGGTGAACGGGTGTTTATATTGGGTGGGATTTTCAAAAAAAATTGCAGGAAACCTGCAATCCAGCGAAACCTTTTCTGAAAGATATCTCAGAATCTTAATTTTAAAAAATAATGTTGCTTTTAAGAGTAATATCGGCAAAGGGTGAAAACAATGCAATTTCATCGGAAAACAGCAAAAACCACGCCCACTTATATGCAAATACATTGATTTCGCAAAGTCAGGGGGTGCAATTGACCCCTCCTGCCCCCCCCCCCAAATGACGGTCTGGAATGTGGCCCTTATGCCAGCTTGCACATTAACTCCCGTGTGAAAAATGAAGCTATCATGCATCACTTTTCAGTATTTAACTTTAGAAATTAAACGCACTTGAGAATGAAATCTTAGAGATCGAAGAATCAGACAACAGTAACAATGACAAAAGTGAATGAAAAAACTGGGAAAAAATATTACATTTCACTCTATCACTTAATTTTATAAAATAGCATCACTCTTAATATTTTAGAAGACTCTTAAGCATATTTACAAAGAGATATCAAAATGAAAGTATGTATCGTTAGAAGATCCTACTCACTTTTCACATAGGGTGGAAAATCAAAAAATTAAATTTTGGAGCAGGTAAAATTTGCATTTTAGAACACCATTTTGTGGCTTTGTTGCAGGACCAAATAACTTATAAAAAGTTAACATACACTGTTGAACATTTTATTTTTGAACGTGAAGTAGAAATCTTTTTAAAATCTTGTAATAGCTTTTGAAGTTAATGATTATTTCTCTATCATTTCTTACAAATTGCAAGTAATATATTATATATATTACACATGCACATACGCAGAAATTTTGCTGGGATAAGATTTGAAAATTTTCTCAAGAGAGTATTAACATAGATAACATACAGGTAAATGTTTCTTAATCTAATGGAATTCAGAAGTTAACGTTATCAAAATTTTATTGTTATTAAAACTCAATTGTTATCAATCGAAATAAAAGAACCAAGTTTCTATACAAGTCAGTTACAAAACAAGACTTTTACTGGTCCTAAGAAGCAGTAAAAGTTATCTTCTGCTGGCTTAATGGATGTTTTAGTGGTTCAGAAACAAACCACTGTTAATTTAGAGCCCTGTTGGGCAATCTTTGTTCTTTGCATCAATGGCACCATAGGTTATCAGCAATGAAGCACTATATGTTTCTTTAACAAAGTAACATTACAAAATCAAGGTTCGAACATGTACAAGAAT